>CATIWR010128406.1:0-62900 GCA_949677035.1 Omphalea diandra | reverse complement strand
TATATATATATATATATTAGAAGCAATTTTCAGGTATATTCAAAATTTAATTTCTTTAATAAAATGTATAAATTTTACTTATCCTTTCAATCTATCCTCCAATCAGATTTTGGGTTTCACAACTTTTTTAATTAGTTTGATTACAACTAAAATTGATTTTTTATTCTAACTATAATAATGCTTTTATTTTTAATAATACATTTATTTTTAGGTTATTTACATTTAATTTTTTACCAAAAAATATAAAATATTTTTTATATTTTTTATTATAATAAAAATAATTTATAATTTCTAAAATTATAAAAGCTAAATTTGAATTTTTTACAAACTTGAGAAAAAATAATTCAAATTAATTAAAATTTTTTAGAAAATTTTTTAAACTTTTCAACCAAAAAAATATTTAAAAATTAAATATTTAATATTCAATCAATAGTTGATTCAAATAACACAGATTTTTTGCTAGTATAGATTTAATTCAGTTTTAAAGTATTTAGGTCTAATTTTTTTATAAAAAATATTTTTAAAAAATAATTTTTATATTTATTAATAAAATAATTTATAATTTTGAAATAGAAAACACTAATTTTAAAAATTTTAAGAAACTTGAAAAAAATAAAATCAATAAAAAAATTTTATCTAAATATTTTTTTACTTTTATTTTCTCAACCCAAATAATATAATGTTTCTTATAATGTACTAAGAATCAAAATATCATTTTCTGTTATTTCATCATTTGATGCTTAATATCAAATTATTCTCAACAATTAATTTAAATTACATGAATTTATAATAGGTAATATTTTTAGATTTAATTATAAAAATGGAATTGTATATTGGTTATATTGAAATATATGAATATGTATTGTCTCAATTAATTACTGAGAATGATTAGATATTAAAATATTAAAAATTTAATAATTGAAGATAATAAAAGAAAATTATATTTTGATTCTTAGCAAATTAGAAAAAAAATTATTTTACTTGGATTGAGAAAAATAGTAAACAATTTTTAGACTAAGAAAATTTAGTTAATTTCAATTTTTCTAAAGTTATTTGAAAACTTTCAAAATTAATTTTATTATTTCAAAATTATAAATTATTTTTATTAACATAAAATATGAAAATTCAATTTTTTATGTTACTTGATAAAAAAAATAGTCCTAATTAACCTTAAAATTAAAAATATTGTTGCAATTGGAATTAAAAGTTAAGTTCAAATTTAATTAGACCAATTAAAAATAGTTAAGACTAAATCAAGGTGAATGATATATATATATATATATATATATATATATATATATTCGTTCACTTTATTAATAAAAGACAAAAATTAACATATATTTGAAAGCCCAGCCTAATTATGTAATTCTTTTGGTAATTTTTACATATATATATATATTCGTTCACTTTATTAATAAAAGACAAAAATTAACATATATTTGACAGCCCAGCCTAATTATGTAATTCTTTTGGTAATTTGTTCTTCTATATGATAAAATTAAATATCAAATAAAAATTTTAAGAAGAAAATTTAAAATAAAATAAAATCTCTTAAAACATTTTTATAATGAAAACATACTTACAAAATGCAAAAATAAATTTATACTTATTTTTAGAATGGGAAAAAAAGGAAGCTACAAAAATCATTAGTTCATTATATATCCTTCAATATTTCATTTTAACAAGTTTTTTTGTTTCCTGCACTTCTAAAATATTTCTTATCATAATTTTTTAGTTCTTAAAAGTTTGTATCTGATTTTTATTTGTGCATCAAGATAGTTTCTCGAAAGCAAAATTGCGTCTAAACTCTTTGATTATATGATGAATAAATGTTTGATTCAATGATTACAAATGCAGACAAAGTGACAATGTGTCACACAGCTACCCTTCTTGAGCCTTGGTGACTATGGAGCTGTGAATGCCACCAAGGGCAAGCATTTAAAGGGTCTTATAACTTAATGAAGCAATCTCAGCCTGTAATATATATACACACACACACACTAACACACACTATATTAGTTGAGAAGAAATAATTTTATCAAGTATTCAAATAAAAAAAAAGAAAGAAAACCTTATCTATATTAAATGTATATTTTCATCTTATACATTCATCTAATGATATAGCATCAATAAAACAACTACTAATAATTTTATAAAAAATTTATTATTATATTTCTTAGGTGAAAATACACTCATATCTTTTTTTAATATAGATATTTATCTTATTTGTTAGTTGTATACACCGAGCAGCCTAATTTTAAACAAAGGTGATTATTATTTATTTTCACTTAATACAGATTTCACGTCTTTACTTGTGTTAAAGGCTCCAGCTATTTGCAATTCTCTTAGAGTTTCTTGCACTCTCTAGTGCATGACAATAACACTTACATTATTGCATTTGAATATAAATAAAAAATTCATCAATGGAAGCAACATTAATAACATTATGGATCTTGGGGAAATAACCATCCTCTGAATAATCTAATGTCTAAATTACCAACCCAACATTGACATCTAAAACTCCTGTTTTCCTGCAAGGATTCTGCAAGAGAAGCAGAATGTGTCTTATGTTAGATTCCTGAACTTTGAAGTGGGGAAAGCTCCCCAAAAATAATTCAAAATATTGATGGATCTCTTTTTAATTCAACCCCTGGACTGGTTAAGAATTGTCTTAAACCTTTGCATTAATGGATCTACTTCTCCTCGAGGCAAATGTTTCGGCGACCAATAAGGGAAAAGCTATGGTCGCATCACAATGCACCTGGTTGCAATTTGAAAATTTGAAAAGAGGGAGAATAATAAAAAATCAGATACTTATTTTATTCACAATTAGTTAATTAGACATCATCAATTTATTTGACCAAATGTTCTAACAGAAATTTCGCAGCTCATAGATGCAACTATGGAAGGAACAATGACGTGGAGCCACAATGCTTGTGGCTGGTTATCCAGAAATGGCATTCATAGTACAAGGTGTGAATAATAGAAAAAAGATGTAAAGATGCATGCAAAATGAAAGGGGGGAAAAGAAGAGTCATACCTTGACAGTTTTAGCAGATCCTCGAATTTTTCCCCAGGATACAGCCTCATCAGGGCGAGCTCCAGAATCACTTCCATCAAATTCTTGTGCTGTATTTATAAAAACAGCATAATCTGCACCATTACGCATCATATTGGCATTGCAAATGTGATGCTTAGGAAGCCCACCTCCAAGAGTGATGATTCCAGCCTTCCTAGGACTTGCATGGACAGCTTCACTATTCATGGCTCTAATGTCTATTCAGAAAAGCTAACCATTAATGTCCTCACATCCCATATTGCTAAAAATCACAGTGAAATAACACTGCAGCAGGAAATTATTACCTTGTACAATGTCAACAATTAGACCTGGGTTGCGAAAAGAATGAAAGTACAACATGTCTCCCAAAGAACCATCTGTTAAACCTGGACAGAATACTGGAATGTTGTTCTGCAAAATATACAATGTCTATTGAAGTATTGAAATTACAATAATAACAATAGTAATGCCCAAAATCATTATCTGGTTATATACTGCAGCTGTTCAGCCTAGACACCCTACTTTTTCATTTGCTGCAACCACAAACCTCAATCTCTGATCAAAATTTCCACCACATATGATGTGATAAATAATAGACAATATCAAAGGGATTCCATTTGTAGCAGGTTTCCCACTAAATATTAGTCCCAACAATGTGTGGTCAAACAAACTCATGAGACAATGCTTAAGCAATCTTGCGTATGTGGCTCCTCGCATCCTCAAAATCTACAACCCCTTTGATTGAAAGAAGATGTTCATCATTGCACTAATCGATAACATACAAATGATAAACAACTCTGCCTGAGTTGCACTTAAATGTCATATCTGCATAAAATCAATTCTAAACCCAAAGGAGAATTTAATAATTGGGCAATAGTATAAAGTTTCTATATACTCTGCTACAGAACAGCTAATTCTTTAAATCTCAAACCTAACAATGGAACCATAAAATATTCCTTTTCCGTCATTCCTGATTTTATCAAACTTTGCAGCACGTGCTAAGCAGTACACCCATCAAAATACAAGGAAAGTGTTGAAGTAATTCGGAATATTTGAGCAAATTCTACTTCTCCAATGCATCTTCACACTTTATACAGTGCAATATTGCATACCAACTCAGAAACTTAAAAGCACAGTGCAAGTGAAGGCAAGGTCCAGAAAGTATAATGCCTCAAAAATAAAAAAATCTTTCTATGTTCTTTTCTACTTGCAACTTACAAGAGCATACAAGATTGGAAAATCTGAGAAGTTAATAAATGCGTACACTCCATACTGAACCTTTTATTTTTCTGGTAGGGAAGCGTAAGATCTTTTTACCTGCAATAATCTAATCAAAATTTCTGCAAATTTTGAAGCTTAAAGTACTGAAATATTCTTGCTCAATCTCTCTACAATGTTTCTCCAGTACATTTTGATTTCAACTTTCTCTGTCTCTCACACAGAGACACACATGGTAAACTACATTGTGATGAGAAGATTTTGTTTAGTTAATAACTAAAGTTCTGAATCGTAAATTCCCTGTAGCATGGTCCAGATGCTGAAGATAACCACAAGTTGCTTAGTTTTCTGAGAAAAAAGGAGTTGAATGAAGTTTCACACCATGTATGCTGAAAGACTCAGATAATGACAACCAGCACCATTTTATAAAACAACAAGGTGGTATAAGGAACAAAGCAAATGAGGTAAAACTATTAATGAGCAAAAAAAAAAATGAAATAACAAATTTGATGACGCATACATTTAATGAAAATAAAATTTTAAGAATATTAATTTAAAGAAAAAGGTAAAAAGAAGCTCAAGCTGGTGCAATTTTGACACTTACCTTGTATGCCCAATAAAGGTATGAACTCTCATTATTGATTTCTTTCCCTAAGCGAGCAATTAATTTAGATGGTGTCCATGAAAAATTCTGTCAAACCACCAGAAAGATGTTAAAAAGATGAACTGATTTTCATATAGAAAGTGAATACAAAAACAAGGCAGACGTGGGGTTTTTAATCCAGATGAACATTCTGCCCACACATGAAGAAAAATGGGTGCAAAGCAATGAAGGTATGAAGACAAAGTTTGCTTAGAGAAAGATACCTTTCCCTCTCTTATGCATGTGAATGCACACAGAGACGCCTCAAAAAAAATATATATATATATATATCAAGGAAAACAACATTATAAGTAAAAGCCCAAGCACATTTTGGTTATGAACGAAAAACCTCTTCAATTTGTTCCTTCAACATCTGGTCAAAAATTGGAATGATCCAATCCTCAAATTTGCAATAGTTGTCATTAGGAACCAGCAAGTTACCAATGCGGTTCAATCCTTTTGAACGCAATTGAGCTCCAGGTAGAGCAAAGTCACCTTTATATGTGGGCGCAAGGCATTTTATAAGATCCTCTTCTATGCCACCAGCAGTTGTAACCACAACATCAACCTGCCATCACATCAAAAAAACCACGCTCTCTCACAAAGTTGAGATGCAAGGCAATAATGTGATCACAAGATTCAAGGTTGAAGTGCCTAAAACTACAATGTCAGTTATCACCAAAAGTAGAAGCAAAACATTTGAAATTAGACAGAGTAACATTAAACTGCTTATAGGTTTCACTCGTCCTTGTGCAGTAAGACTAGCTTCACTTATTACAAAGCATTCCCAGATGAACAGATTAATTCAACCAATTTAGTAGACCAACCTAAATCATTTTAACACCAGTACAGCATAACAAACCAGAAATAATAAGAGGAAAAGAAGGGGCTGCAAGAGATGAATATTACAAAGAAAGTGCAAAACTACATTGCAAAAACCCAATTATATTATAATCCATCTCCTGTTCTCAAATCATTTGAGCGAAATTCATCAAATTAGCTTATGAACAACAAAAATCAGTAACCCTTCCATGCATTTCCTTTTCCCTCTTCTCAATTAAAGCATTTGATAATAATTCATCAATTACTAAAGCAAAAATTTTATTATAACTCTTCTAGTTTTCAACTACAATTTATTTCCCCTCTTCTGAGCATTTGAGAGGTATTGACCAACTTAATAACCGCCAAAATTTTCATAAATCTTCCAATTCACTGAAAAAGCCTCGTGCTTTGAATTCCATATCAAACTAGACGAGTCACAAATATATTGGGGTTGAATTCCTTTTACAGTCTCAAACTTTAAATCAAAACATAAAAATACAGTACGTGATCATATTAAAACAAAACAACAATTCCTCACCATATGATGCTGAACAAGGTACCGAATAGTATCTCTAACACCAGAAGAAACAAGATTGGAGGTAAAACCCAAGAACACTTTGCATTTCACAGACTCTCTAAAAGCAGGGTCCCTTTCCTCCTCACTACAATCTTCTGCTATATCCTCATCAATAAGCCTCCAGTCTAGCTTCAATCACCACATCAAATCACATAATCAAAAACAAACACAAGCCACCTAATAATCATATTAAACTCGCCCACAACTAACTGAAAGTAAAACTGACCATCTGGTTAACAACTTGAATGGCATCACCAAGGTTGGATGCTTGAAACCCCGTAGAGACCATTGATTTGAGAAGCTGAGAGTAGTTAATTCCTTGATTAAAATCATAACCTTCGATTTTTGTACATTCTCCCTCAAGGGAGACAGAGTCTTTGAAAACGATGGTGTGTACGGACGAAAGCAAGTGATTTTCCATGGATGGTGATTACAGAAAAATAAGGCTTAAGCGCAAAAGGTCACAATTAAAACGTTGAAAAGCTTTGATCTTTGAAGGAACCCAAAGGAAAGTATATCGAAGACTTGTCACAGACGGCAAGGTGTGGAGAAGATTTAATGGGTTTTTGTTAAAACTTTGGTGGGTCTAGGGACGGAGAATAAGGCTCTCTGTTTAGGAAAGACGGGACAATGGAAGCAAAAGAAAATTTTAATATTAGAGTTAATTATAAAATAAAGAAATTACTGTTTCGTAGGGTATCATATCCATAAAACCGTATGGATTAGGGGATTTATAATACATATAAGAATAAAAAAAGAACGTGCTTCACATTCATATTTCACATATGATTTTTTATTATTATTTTTTCTTTTTTTATTTTTTATAAATGAGATTTTTACGTATTTTTATATATTATAATTTTATATGTTACATATAATTATATTAATACAATATATAATTAAATTAATAATTATTATTTTATATTATTTAATTATATTTCATTATTATAATTATATAACTTATGTTATTATATATAATTATATAGAAATATTATATATATTTTAAATTATTATATTAATTAATTTATATTATTACATTATTATATTAAATATTATATTAAATATAATTTTATTTTTATATAATATTAAATATTACATTATATTAATTTATTTTTAATATTATCAACATTATTAAATGAATTTTATGTTTTTTTTGTAGTTTATTCATTACATGATGTAGATTAATTACTTCAAATTGTGAACTGTATGTTCATTTTTTGTGAATTGTAAATTTATTTTTTGTAAACTGTAAGTTCATTCGATATAAATTGTAGATTCATTATAAGTAAATTGTAAATTCATTTTTTATAAACTGTAAGTTTATGTTTTGTAAACTATAAATTTATTTGATATAAAGTGTAGATTTATTATCAATAAATAGTATGTTTATTTTTTGTAAATTATAAGTTCATTTTGGTATAAATTATAGATTCATTATTAAAAACTATAGATTTATTTTTTTATAAACTGTATGTTCATTTTTTGTAAATTACAGGTTTATTTAGTATAAACTGTAGATTCATTATTAGTAATCGTATGTTCATTTTTTTTGTAAACTGTAGTTTCATTGTTGTATAAATTATATATTTATTATCATTAAACTATAGGTTCATTTTTTTGTAAACTATAGATTTACTTTTTATAAACTGTAAGTTTATTTTTTTGTAAATTATAAGTTTATTTTTTATAGTTAAATATTTTGATATTTCAATTTTTTTATATTATTAAAATTGAAAAACCTACAATTTATATCAATTTTTTATAAAAAAAAAAATAAGTCTATTTTTCTAAACATATGAAATAATAATAATAATAATAATAATAATAATAATAATAATAATAATGTCCATGTAATTAAAAATAAAAAAAAATTGTTAAAAGTATAAATATATATATTTAAAATAAAAAAAGAAAGTTTGTTAATAAAAAAAAACAAGACAACAATTATGGAAGAGATAAACTCTTTCATATTTATTGTCACATTTATTTATACTCCTAGACTACAAAACAACAATTATGGAAGAGATAAACTATTTTGTATTTATTGTCACACATATATTTAGACTCCTAGACTACAAAACATTATTAATAGAGAGTTTAGATATAATTTATCATGTACATATGATAGTTCTTTATTTTTAAATATTTTTATGACTAGTTTTATTGTTAATTGAGCCTAATTTAGAAAAAAAATATCAGATGATATCTCACTTTTGACTTATATTTTATAATTTTATAGCAAATCCTGAAAATTAGAGTTGATTAATGAATTATAGGAATTTTTCGAATGAAACTGTATAGTTTCAGAAGTCCAGGGACTAAACAGAAATTTAATAGTTAATAGATTGGTTCTAATGCTTTTCAGACATAATTTGAGTCTAATCCCAATTCAAATTGGAAAGAGTTGTGCAGAATATAAGGATAATTAGAAGTACTGGGTCTTATTCAAAATAGGAGAGTTATTATTAGTTTTTTTCCCTAATTAGTGGAGGATGATATTTTTTCTATTTTAAGGAAGAGTAAAAATAATATAAATAGTAAGAAGAGAATTATAAGAAAAGAAGAGAGTTTTTATTTATTTTATTTTTCTCGAGAACAAGTTGTCCACAAAAGAAGAATTATTGGTCATTCATCAAACTTGGAGAATATAAGAGTTTTATCATGAAAATTTTTCTATTTTATTTTTTTTATTTTGATGTTAGCTAATAATTTCATTATGAACTAAATTAATTAGACACTTATGTATGATGAACTCTATGATAAGTTTTGAATTGTGATTTTCTTTAGATAATACAATCTTTTCATTATTTTATGGAATTCAATTGTGTTTACTCTTTATTTCCTTGAATTGATATATCCGGAATATTGATTTTTACCTTACAATTCTTTAAATTTAGATTAAGAAATCAAGTTATCGAATAGATTTAGCACAATTAAAAGGAGTTTCATGTACCCCTAGAGATAGGATAACATAAATCATCTGGATTAGGGTCAAATTTAATAGTGAAATTCAAGGAACTATAATGCAATTTTAGAGGTTTTAATTAGGAAGAAATTCCAATTAATTAACCTAAAATTAAATGTTAATTATCTTAAGAAAGAATTTAACATACTAAAGGGATTTCCACAATTGAATATTGAATTAGATTATATTGTTGAAAAATTAATTTCTTAACAAGTTTTAGGAAAATTCAATACTTGAATGTCGTTTGTTATACTTGTCACATTTTTCCCACTGGTTCATATTTTCATTATTCTAATTTGTCTAATTAATTTATTTTAATTTTTAATTAGTTAATTAAATCACTTAAATTTATCAGTTAAATAATAGATAAAGAGTTAATACTAGTACTTTTAGTTATTGAAAAATTGACATTCGATACTTTTATGCTGTATTATACTCGATATATGCACTTGCCTACTCGATTTATAGATGTTGGTCTCAGACCGTATCAACATATTTATCCATGTTAGTATGGATGTGTGAGTGATTACAGGGCTAAGGCTGAACACTATTAAATTATTAGAATCTAATTAATTTGATAAATTTTATTAATTTTTTATTTAATTCAATTATTTTTGAGATAAATTCAGATTGTAGCTGATTATCTCAAAATATTAACTACGTTAATTGAAATAATTGAATTTCTATTGATAATATGTAAATTATTATTTTATAAATATTAAATTATTTAAAATAGATTTTTTATTACTAATATATAACTTATAGTGATATTTAGTAATAATATATAGTTATAATTATATTTTTTATTAAATATATAATTATAATTTTCTTTGCCAGTATATTCACAACTTCTATCCTGGAATTCAACATCTGCCCATTGCCGAAGCTATTAAACTGATTTATTATGAAGCAAGTGAGCAGGTGGACAGAGAAGAAGAGGAAGTGAGGATGGGAACCTCGACGACGCAGGCGTACGGGGAGCCATGTTACTGGGACAACAGATACAGAAATGAATCAGGGCCCTTCGATTGGTACCAGAAGTATGCTTCCTTGGCTCCTCTCATCAATCTCTACATCCCTATCCATCTCCGTCCTCGAATCCTCGTCGTTGGATGCGGTAACTCAGGTCAGGTCCTCCTTTCTCCTTTCTATTCCTCGTTTTATGAATTTGGTTACCATTATGATAGGATTGATTTGATTTTTCTCTATTAGATTCATCCAATTTATAATGTGATTTCAGCATTTAGCGAAGGAATGGTGGACGATGGGTATGAGGATGTGGTGAACATTGATATATCTTCTGTGGTTATTGAAGCTATGCGCAATAAATATTCTCATCGTCCTCAACTCAAATGTATCCATCTATCCTTAATCTTACAAATTTATTTAACCCATGGTTTAATTTATAAGCTATGTTGCACGGACACCCACGATACGGATTTGGAAACCTTAATTTTTTCAAAAATTAGCACATGATCTGTGTGTCTAATGTCGTATTTGGAGTGTCAGTGATTCATAGTTTATAAGTTATTCTGTAGGAAAGAAAAGATTTTCTTATGGTTCCTTTAACTTTAAGCCAGATATTCCTATGGATGTCCGAGATATGAGTGTTTTTCAAGCAGCTTCCTTTGATGCTGTTATTGATAAAGGTAATCCCATTTTTATTTTTCCATTTCTGGGTTTGACTCCAAATTCATTGAGTTATTTTCTTTTTGAAATGTTTACTTTTATATGTACCTTTGACATGCTTTTTTCAGGAACTCTGGACTCAATCTTGGTGAGTATTGCAGTGCTTTTTATTTCTTCTCAAGTTTAACCAACAGTCAATTGGATATTACTTATTAGCACTTTTTTCTTTCTAGTGCGGGAATAATTCAAGACAAAATGCTTTCAAGATGCTCGAACAAGTCTGGAGGTAAAAGAATAAAATATGAACCTCATGATTCACATATTTCGCAATTTTTTTTCTTGATCTGTTCACCATATATTGAAGCAGTTGATTAAAAACTATAGGGTTCTCAAGGATAAAGGAGTGTATATCTTGGTAATGAAATTGCTTTCTTCTCAGTTAAACATGGCATTTATTTGTTTTTTTACTTCCATGTGTTGACTACCCCTCCTCTTATTGCAGGTTACCTATGGAGCTCCGCTGTATCGTCTGCCCTTGCTGAGAGAATCTTGGTTGTGGAAGATAAAACTCCATGTGATAGGTTCATTATACTCCTTTTCTATTAATTAGATGAACCCCATATCCTATTTGAGAAATATATTCTGACCTTTTTGTTTTTCTTCTGGTTGGCAGTTCTGACCCTATTGAACTTCTGATTTCAAAAGTCTTGGATGATAAGCTTTTCCGCATATGTGCAAACTTTTCTTTCTTTCTTTCAGTTTTTTTTTTTTGTGGGTAAATTTAGCCTAAATTAATGGAGCAAGGGAGTTTTTGTGGCTTTCTAATTTCTCTATGCGACTAGCTAAAATTACTCGATTCAACTTGAACCACTTAACCTTGAAGAATAAAACAGATACGTTTTCAGAAATTGCAACTGTGATGGAGATAAGTTTCACTGAAAACTTCTAATGCCTACGATCCTTGAATCAAGTAAAAATTGCCCGTGAAGCAGTAATCTTGCATTCAGCATTATGTTATAGCCCAACTAGATGCCTCCTGTTTAATTGCTTAACTTTTGTTGTTTTGCTTCTTGAATGCTAAATAGTAACAACTCAGGAATTTGTAAGGATCTTATTGTTGTTGTTGGCAATGTGCAGGAAAGTTTCTGTCAGGAGGAATCTCTGAACAGCCAGTGTGGGAGTTGACAAATCCTGTTCCACTTGATGATGGTGGAAACTCAGTGGAAGCAGCACTTGGAAAGAATCCTGATGTCCATTACATTTACGTTTGTGTGAAGGTTGGAAAAATAGACTTCCTTTCTTTGCTTCTTTTTGTTAATAGCCACTAAAACTTAAAGGGATTACTTGCATGAATAGGGTGAAATTTAGTTCAATCAATAATTTTACCAAATATCAATAACGGAGGCTGAGAGGAGCGAGGGACTGAGAGGGGCCACAGCCCAGCCTAGTTCCATGAAGTCCTTCTAATAGTCAAAATTGATGAATACAGCCAGCTCAAAATTGTTCAATATTTCAAAAAAAAACCCATGGTGATGCTGATTTCAGTTATGACTATTATAATGTCATACTTGTCTTCTCTCTTCTTCTGTAGGATGAATCTTTGAAGCCAGAACAAAATCATAATGTGGCAGTTGAGTAAGAAATATTAGAGCGGCCAACCTTTCTCAATAAGGGTGTACTGGTGCATGAAATTTCCTGCATTTTAGAGTTTGGACCCCTTGCATTTGAAGAGGTTGTTTCATGGCTTGAACCTGCAATCTCTGGGTCAGAATGAAGTATACTTACTATTACCCCAAGACCTGCCCTCGATCTTTTGCAGTGCAATTCTTATTTTATATGTGAATAATTGGATGCCTTTTGTTGAAATAATAATTATAGGTCAAGTAGATGTTATTTGTATCATAATTAGCCATGACTTGATTTGTCTTGAAATAATACCTTGATGGTGCTGTAATTGAACAATTTAAATAAAACATCAGTTCAATAACATATTTGCCTGAGTTGAGAAGTACTGTTCATCATTGTAATTTTTCCCCAGTAGAATGAAGTAGAAACTAGAGACAACTGATCTCAAACAATTTTGGAGATTAAAATTGAGCATTTGGTGTACATTATCAATCATGGTCGGTGCACCACGTGATTTCAATTACGCAGCTGAATTTTCAAGCAAACAAGGAAATTGACTGATGGCATTTTACTCCTGATAAAATGGGAATACAAAACTTAAAACCAAATTATTACTGTTTTAGTGTGGGATAACAAACTACGTTTGATCACGAGACTTGTCGCCAATAATAACAAACATAGACTGATGTCTAACTTTTACTCCATTTTGAAGCAAACAATCATCAACTTTGATCCTCATTTTGCAGCTAACAACAAGAAAACAGGCAAATAATATCTTATAAGGCTCATAAAAACATATTATTAGCAATTATACACCAAGTTTCGAATCACATTAGAAGCAATCCCCTTCTTAATACTCAAAAACAAATAATTTATATATGCATTTATTTAACATGCACGTTCATGTAAAAGCGCAATTTTTTGGTAATTTTTCATATTTATAATTCAATTTATAAAAAAAAAATTTCATTCCATTGAGAAAAAATTTTTCCACTCCATTGAGCTCATTCAAATTCCTCGACTTTAAATTTATATAATTTTAACAATATTTGACTCGATATCACTCATTTATTGTGCTAAATTTAATTTCAATTTCATTGGCATTTTTACAATATTTAACTCGATATCACACATTTATAGTGGTAAACTTAATCCCAACTTCATTGATATAAATGTATATGTAACTATTTTATTCATATCATATTTATAATAAGATACATGATACATAAATATTTGATATTTATATTAGTGTAACTAACTCTATATTTGGGCAAAATTTTGTTTATATTGGGTATATATCGCTCTTTCTACACTCATCTAATAATAGACATCTAAAATAATTACTTACAATTGTTTAAAAATTTATTATTATATTTTTAAATAAGAAAAATACTCATATTCTTACTTAATATAAATATTCTTATTTTAAATGTATATACCGAGTGTAGTTAATATTTTTTTTCCCCATTAGACAATAAAAGTGGAAAGTGGAGAGAAAATGTAATGATAATGGAAAAGACCAAATTAAAGCCAATCATTCACCTATTAGTTTTTGGTATTCATACTTAAGTTTTTTTTTTTTTTTTGAAGAAAAATGGTCTTCATATTATTACTTAGAAAAGGGGCCTCATTAAAACCTCAAGAGGTAAAACCCAATGGGAAAAAACCTTCAAGAGGAAAAAGAGTACCCCAAGTACAATAAGATACAAGCCAAGCAAGAAAAAAAAAAAAATCAACAAGAATCTAAAAAACAAGAGGAACATGAATCATCACTACTCAATGCTACTTTGGCAAGCGAATCAGCAACTGAATTGGATTGACGAGGAATTTGAGAAAACTGCAACACACCACACATCTCTGCGAGGATGGAAATATCATCAACAATAAGCCCAATATCAGACCTTACTCTAGAATTATTTCTAAGAGATAAATAAGTGATATTACCTCCAACGAGTCCGATTCAACCATCAACCCAAATAGACCAGTATCTGGAGCAAATTGGAGGCCATCCCGTATAGCAACAAGTTCACACAGTAAAGGAGAAGAACACTGACTAATAGGTACAGAACGAGCAGCCATGCATTCCCCTTTGAGTCACAACTCTGGCACCACCACCTGCTTTGCTTGATTTAATAACCATCCGCGTTCATCTTTAGAATAGAATCGTTCAGTTTAATCGAGCTAGTTGTACGACCAGAACGATCTTCATGCAAGGCCTTACCACCTGCAGCAGCCAGAAAATCATCAAGATAGTTCACAGCCTTACTGAAAACAATAGTAGGATCAAAACCATGCAACCCATGCACAGTAGAGTTTCTGTCGTTCCAAGCAAACCAATAACATATGCAAAACAAAGCAAATTCTCTGGTCTGTAACTGATCCAAAAAGCCATAAATATATCCAAGCAATTTCTAGGGTAAATTGCACCATAGGTCATTTAACTTTGAACGTCATTATATCGTGGTCACTTCATAAAAATTTTTATTATTGCAGTATCATAATTATCTTTTATATTATTGCATACATTAACTCAAATTTCCGGACAATTAATAAAAAACTGGCAATGACGTGGATTATCGTTGCTGACTCACCAAGTTGATCAACTTAACCCTCTCTTATATTGAAAAGACTAAAATGCACCTTGTGCGAATTCCCTCCTTTCCCCCTCCCCTTGGCCAGAGAAGTGAAAAGAAAGGGTTTTGAAGAGAAAAGGTGGTGGAGGTGAAAATAGAACACAAAAGCAAAGAAAATAGAAAAAAGTTTATTTTGAAGCACAGCGATTGCTGCCACTGGAAACATAGAAATGCAATTTTAGGAATTTGAAAACTTCAAAACGTTAACATGTGAAAAGCCATGAAATGTAGGGCATGATTTCAGGCAAAAAGCAAAATCAGTAAAGACTTGCTTGAACATATAACAATTTCTCCAGTGGTCCTCCACACAGTGTGTGCTGGAGCTGATGGCAAAGGTGCTAAAATTTTGAGATGATCATATATGCATTGACCTGCTGCATGCTGGAAAACAAAATGCATAATTGTTACGACTTTTACACAGCCATCTTAATACTTATCCCACTGGACAAGCATCATATCTCCATATAAGAACTACTTACCAACAATGCTCCATAAACAGGCGAAGCCTCATCCCTCTGCATTTCATTTTTGTTGCTTCTGAAGAACCATCTCTGGTTCAAGAACTTGGAGATAAGGCTCAAGGTTTGGCAGTACAAGAAGGCGAACCTGCTTACAAAGTAACAATCGTTAATGACAAACTCCACGGTGGCAAGTAAAACATGAAGAATTAAAAATGTTAGTTAACTATTGAAGTAATTATCAGAGTCTAGAAAGGGCAACAAAATACAAAGGACTTCTATAAGAACGAAAAATTACAAGATATTCCATTTTACTAATCGTGTTTGTTCAACAATTGAAATAGATTTCATGACAAAATGAAAATGTTCACAAGAAAAATAGAAGACATCAAAGCAAAATTCATTAACCTAGAAATCTATTTTGAAAAATCAGGATAATAGTGGAAGTGGGTTGAAGTAGAAATATAAATAATTGCTTGATGACAGCAGTGATCCACCTTTGCTACTTTGCAAGGAAGTATTTCATATCTGTCGTTTGGCTGTAAAGCAAAACGGAGAACATGAATATGGCAGCAATCTTTCCAAAGTCTATCCCTTTCAATTTAAACAACATATTCCCTAACAAGTCTAACAGTAGAGACTAAAACAGAGCTGTGATAGCCTCAAATACCATTTATTTAACTTCATTTTTCATTTCAGCTGAAAATTATCCTCAAAGTTGCACTACTGAAATAGAAACCTCTTTCATTCTTCGATGGATGACAAATTAAATGACTTATGGCATATAGTCTCCAGCAAGAGCAACCATATAATATTACCACTATACAGGATCTTTCAAATTTGCATAGAAAACTTTGAAATTCAAACCTCAGCACTCCTAACCCTAAGAAAAACCATAAAATCTATCATTTTGCCTCACATTTCAATATGCAGGATGCATCTGAATATCCCCATTAACAATTAGCAAGTAATTTTTGTGTTCACACGGTTAAAACCAGAAATTATCATTGGAATTAAAAAGTTGCCTAAATCTTCAAAAGCAATAGGAGGATGATCACTTATCACCATGAATCACAATTCTGACACCATACTTAGCTTCATATTCTTTCTTTATCCTTTCTTCTATCATTTTGCCATATATATTTATCAAACACTCATAGCAGGCATTGAACTTTTCATAGATTGTCTAAAGAAATCTTAAGACAAATTTCCAGCAAGCATCTAACAGTACAGGAATGTATTTAACTCCTCTACGCATGAGAGAAGGGAACACCACATTGGGTCCTAGGGCTGTCAACCCTTCAATTGCACCATAGTGCTGAGTCGGTGACCGTTTTGGACCCAAAGGTGCATTGAGCAAAGTTTTTGCTAAACGTGTCTGAGGACTGCTATAAACATGCCCGAACGTACAACAGAATTTAAAACTTGAATTCCAAATATGAGCTATGAAGCAGACTAGAATTACAAATGAACAACTCAAAACAGCAGATTGGTTAGGGAGGCAAAGCAATTGAATTGAAGTGCCCAGACATCTCAGTTCCGAACATTATTTTGAAGGTGGGACAGGAATTTAGATTTATTCAGCATCCATAATTTTCAATATCTCATACGATCACATTTTGTTGGTAATTCTGATTCTTATTGAGAACCAAAAAAATGTTGCACCAGACAACTAAAGTTAGGAAGGAACAAGATGGGCAGGTGATCAGCAGGAATTTGAGCCTCTGTTCAGAATGATTTTACAAACATAAAGTGATGAGTGAATGTAAGAATGTTGGAGTTGGAACACAACCAAATTATTTCTGTTCTATGCAAAAGAGAAAGAGAACCTTTTGCATATAGAGGCAAACAGATTAGCAGTAAAATCTCTGAGTTCCCAATGATTATCAGCAAATCTATTTCCTAACATTTTTGCAACAAGGCAGGTGCTGATGGCATCAATTGATGTAGCTGAGAAGAAATTCAACTTTCAATTTTAAGTATTCAACATTCTCCATAAAATCCACTGATAATATCCATTTGTTGAACAGATACAAGAAAAGGTCACAAAAGACTGCTTTGATGTGCAAAATATATACTCAAATGCTACATGGAGTGATGCAAACACAAAAGAGCAAGAGCAAGTCCCAGAGATGTATGAGCACTTACTAAGTATAATTATAATTGCCTAGTAAGTAAACAATACAATACAACACCAGATGAAGCTAAAGAACCAATCCAAGAAAGGATTCGTGCAGTCAAATAATAGCAGTAAGGTCTGATAATTTCAGTAGGTCGGGGAAGACCACTATTAACCTAGAACTTAAGCCTAACATACATGTACTGTTTGACGCTAATTCATTTGATAAATAAGTTTCAATATAGAAAGGATGCTCCAACCTGTGCTTAGGGAGTGGCTAAATGGAAAAAATAAACCATATGTCAATGGTGGATGCAAATTTTTTTAAAAAAAAATTAAGTTTTGCATCTTTTTCCCCTTTTTAAAAACGAATACCATCTGGCAAGTCATGATTTTTTATTTTCCAATATTAATGGCAAAAGAACTTCTTTAGAGCTGCATTCTTCCTTTTAAGAAAAAAAAAATCTTTCAACCAATTCTATCAACAAGAGTACTTGGAAACAAAGTTTGTCATATTGGTCAGAACAAAGAGTAAACTAGCTCACAGCTAATGCTGTCCCAAGCAGGATGACAGCAATGGTCCATCTGTTGTTATGGACAATTTAAAACACCAACCTCAGTGTTGCATCAATATTGAAATATACCAGAATGACACAGCTGTTACAAAAACGAAGTCACAGAGCAGGTTCAACTCTCACACAATAAAAACCAAGCTAAAGATTGAAATTTTAAATATATGTTTATACAAGGTGCTTTAACTAACATTAGGTTCAGTATGTATGTGAGGGTTCTGAAGGAGACTCCAAACAACATGCATCAAAGCAAAGTGAAGGTTATAATCATTTAAACCACAAGAAACCTGTACCATTAGAGAAGCAAAAGTTAACAATGAGCTAAACATAATCACCAAGTTTTCCATATATTTTTACAAGTGATAAGTAGTCAGGACAACATTACCTCATCAGCTATGAACCGTGTGAAATAAGGAACCAAAGGATGAAGTCCTGAGTCAGTGGTTACTCACCAACGCTTCTTTAAAGAAAGCTGAATCAGACTTAATGTAAGCTCTGTGATTTTATCAAAGTATAGTTGCAAAGACCAGAAGAGAAGTGAGACAAACTACCTCATCCATAATAATGAGAGATACCAGCACCATATCATATACCTGCAACTCCCTAGATAGTACATGCTTAACTGGCAGTGTAATATCAATTGGAATCTTTTCTTTTTCTTCATTGTTTTTGGCATCTTGAGGAGGTGCAATAACTATAGACAAACCATGAGCAATCCAATAGTAGCTTCAAAGCTCTGACCGACACTGAAAGTGATACGAAATAATATTCATGATCAACATAACACTGTAATCTATGAGTACTTCCTAGAAAGAATTCTAAAAGAATGGAAAGAGACAATCCTCAATCCATTATATGACGATGCAAATTTTACACAAAAGAACCTGCTAGGGGGACCAAACTCACCAAAAATAGAAGATATTATTTATCCCAAAAACCCTTTAAATTCCACAACAAACCACATTCTTAGAAAGTGAATATAAGAGTCACTGCATCAAAAGTACCTTCTAATGGATACCAGGCTGGACACCTTCATTAGCTAGCCAGTGGCAAACAACTGAAATATCAAGTGGTGCTTTTGGTAAAGGAGATTCAATCACCTATATCTCATAATAATACAAAACTTACTGCTACATCAAAAAATTATCCAACCCAATAATTTTCACTTAATATACTAATAAAAAGCAAGCAATTCCTTACATCTTTGAAATCCACATCCTTGTCATCAAGGTAGAACAAATCTCTATAACCGATGGCTCTTTTGAACTGCAAAGGACCCCCTGATGCAAAACTGTAATGCAAGAAAAATTTAATGAATGTACACTAACAAATTTATATGAACGAGTGTATGATTCAAAATTTTTTATCATGTATTTACACTAAAAAAAATTTATATTATCATGTATTTAGAGTGTACTATTAAAAATCTATTTGTATGTATTTACACTTTAGAATTCAGGATAGCAGAGCCATCACAAATAGAGATGGCTTCTCTGTGCGCATGTTTCTTAGTCATCAGGGCGTGAAGCAGAAGCAACCCTGAAGCTGCTTGAGAGGGGTCATTCCTTTAGCCTTTGATACGTCAATGGCCTTCAGCATTGTTACTACCTCCTCCATCTCTGGTCTCCTTTTAGGGTCTGCATCCCAGCAGCTTTTCATCACATTTGCTAGGGAAAGTGGACAGCATTTAGGTATTTCTGGCCTCAAATTCTGCATTCAAAAGTTAACAAATTATTTGAAATTAACTGTTATGGTTGATGACAAAGATTAGCAGAAAAGGGGGAAAAAGGATTTTGTACCTTGTAAACAACAGCAGACGAAAGTTCAGAAAAGTTAAGATTTCGATAGGGCACGTCACAGCAATATATCTCCCATAAGCATATTCCGAAGCTATATACATCACATTTCCTGTTGTATGGTTTCCTTTCGAAGACCTGCAATCATATCAGTATTAGTATAAACAAAATAAGGTAGGCAGGATTTGAAATATTAACAAGAAAAATGTGCATTGATATTGTAAGATTTGATTATGATTATAGTACTACCTCTGGTGCCATGTAACCGAGTGACCCTGTGTAACCGGTCATATCTGAAGGGAATAAAGCTTCAATTCTAGCAATTCCAAAATCGGTTATTTTCAGCGTTTGATTCTCATCAAGAAGAACGTTTTCTGGCTTCACATCTCTGTGCACAATCTTCTTGGAATGGAGGTAGCTCAACCTGCAGGAAGGAAAAGAGAATAAGTTACTATAGATTGCATTTTTTAGATAAATTTAGCTTCGACTTTCATTCTCACGGCCCTAATAGAAAAAGGAAGAAGATAAGAAGTAATTAATGTGGAAAAGGAAACAAACCCCTTTGCAAGATCAAGAGCAAATTGCATGACAATCTTGAAAGGCAGCTTTCTTTTGCGGTTCTTGAAGAGGTAGGATCTCAGAGTTCCCCCAGGTTGATAATCAGTAACAAGGCAACACAAATTACGTGACATGATGTGGGTTTGGAACTGTGCATCTGATATAGCCGTCACAGCACCAATGAACTGTGCAAACCATTGAGAATTTAGTCATTGAATTATATGTATACGAATAAGGAATACTAATTAATGAAAAAAAAGAAACATTAAGTTAATCAATAATTACCTGTGAAACATTGGGATGAGACAGTTTATGCCACACAGAAACCTCCTGCCGAAACGCTGCCCTGAGTAAAGCTATTTGAGTTTCAGTATTTTGATATTCATCACCCCAGTCGAGCAATTTAACTAGAGAAAAAAGAAGAACCCATATCAAGATTACTATCATATATGCAATAACTAAACCAGAGGGAACTCGAAATAAAACAAAAACAAAAAAAAAAAATCAACACTAACCAGCTACAACTTTGCCATCATAAAGGCCTCGGTGAACAGAACCATACGCTCCTCGCGCAAGATATTGTTTCACGGTTAGTTTCATGGGATCGAGTTGCCATGATTCTTTAACCTCCGATTTTTGCTTCTGCATTCTCCATATTTTGTCGAGATGTTTATCCAACAGATTCAAACTTGTCATCGTCATCGCCATGTTTCCCTATTGCATGCCAAATCTCTAACTGTTTTTCTATTTGGAGAAACAATCACAATGAGTTCGCACAAGAAAGCCTCAGATAGTAGCCAAAGTTCTATATATATCAGCGTTGTTTATCACCGCCTCTTGATTTCCTGATTCAACTGAAAATCAACATCTAATCCTATTGGTGCGTTCTAACTTAGCAAACAAGTTTTGGAAAAATTAGACTCTAATATTGTTGACGTTGTCATGAAAATATCTCTTAATTTCTCAATTTGATTGCTGCAATTTACCCGCCAAAAAATTTTTAGGCAATTCATGCGCTCGAGCAACGACAAGCAGAAAGAAGCGACGGGTCGTTTAAAATAACAGCTGGAAGAATATTGGCTGACCCTGTAACCAACGTCCTGTCATTTATTAACGCGAAAATTTCCCCTACCTTAAACAACTTCAATATTTTTTGTCGGGAAATGCCTTTTTATTAATAATAAATGAAATAATTCTATTTTAAATTATAATTAATAATTATTTAGTTACTTCATTCACAACCAATAGCTGAACTAATATTTCAATTTCGGTATTTTAAATTTTTTTTATATAAATTCAATTTTGTTGAATTATATATTTCAAAGTAACAAAAGTTTCAATTAATCGAAATTTCAGTTTAATTTAGCTGAATATTTTATAGGATAATTCAAACATATCTTAATTCAGGGGTGATCAAAATCAAATTAAAATAAAAAAAATTGAATCTAATCAATCAATTTGATTTGGTTAGATTATTTTTTAACTCAATTCAATTCTATTTTTTATTAAAAATTTAAATATGCTTCAAAGGATATTTATATTATTTAATTAATTTATAATAAAAACAAATTATTTTTATTAAATATGAGTATATTTTTAAAATAAATATTTTAAAATATAAAAAAATTAAATTTTAATCTAAAAACTGAAAAAATCAAATCAAATCTAATTTAGTTCGATTTAATTAGATTAAATATTAGATTCAGTTTGATTTGATTTAATTTTTTAAGAAACTTAATTTTTAATTTTTGATTCAATTTGAGTTTTACAATAAATATTATTGTTTTCCTATTTGGAGTGACTTTGACTTATATATAGTTGCTTGATCAATCGATGCTAATGATTATATTAATGTCCTTTGCTTAGAAATTTCTTAAACAACAATGAAGCATTAATTTATTCAATTAACATAAAGTTTGTTTTTAAAAAAGTTGAAAGTAGGCTATTTCCCTAAATTGTCTCTAATTTTATAATAATTGAATGTGGTAATAGTCTTAAGATTGTGAGAGATGAAGATGTAATGACTACGTTTCAATTGTATAAGAATAAACCCTGACATACCCTTTTATATAATTGAGGACATAGTGCCACTGTAGACATTTGATAGTATTGGTTCTAATAGGATCAATAAGGGTGACATAGTTAATATGGGACCTAGTGTGGCAAATGAGGATAATGAGCAGGTTGGGGATGAGGTTAATATTGATTATGATGGGTTGAATAAGGGTGAGGAGTAGGTTAGGGATGATGTTAATGTTAGTTCTAGTAAGGTAAGCGAAGGTGAGTTTCTTATAGGTCATACAAAAGGAAAATTAACACCCAGGAGCCTAATATGACAAAAATGTCACCTCAACCCAGTAACAAATAATGTACCTGAAGACAATGAAACACAAACACATGAGCCCAATTTCATAAAACATATAAGTCTAATAACATAGAACTTGGGCCCAATGAACCAAAAGTGGATGTTGAGCCTAATGACACTAGTCCACCTAAGCCTAGTGTGGAAGTTGAGCCTAATAGCCCTAGCCTAATGGAACATAATGTACGATCTTAGCCCAATGACATTAGCTCATTTAAGCTTAATGAACATTCTTAGCCCAATGTCAGCTAAAGGAGTAGATCTGGTGGTTGGAGGAAGCAGGTAAGGACTAAAAGTCCTAGTACTAGAGCTTTTATTACTAGGGGTAAAAGGATTGATGGGTCAAATAGGAGATAACAGTGTTAGGAGACATGAAAGGGGAGGTAGGGACAAGAAAAGGGAGGCAGAGGACTTAGAAAGAGTAGTAGGATGGTATATAATGATGAAACAACTAGAATTGAATTTAGTGATGATGAGTTTTTCCTATCTAATAGTGATGATGAGTTTTTCCAATCTAATAGTGATGATGATGATGAAGCAACTAGGATTGAATTTGATGATGATAAAGTAGTGGATGTTCAAGTGAGGAGAAAAAGACAAAAAAAAAAGGAAAATGGGTGTGGATTATGATGTTATTTATACCAATGAATGAAAGTGGAATAGGGTAAGGGATATTATATTCAAAGTTAAGGATGTATTTAAGGATGTGAATAATTATAGAGATATTTTAGTTGATTATGTTGTAAAGAAGAGGTATGTGTTAACTAAAATAAAAAATGACAATGACAAGGTGACTTGCAAGAATGTGACACTAAGTTGTAGTTTTAAAATCCAATTTAAGTGTTAGATGACAACACCATCTTCATGAGTAAAACCATGAATGCTAAGCATATATGTGTTAGGCCACCAACAACAAAAATCCACAAGCCAACACCTCATGGGTCACCTCTATACTGCTTGAAGAACTTAAAACTAATCCAAACATGAGCTATGATATGATTTCTTTCAATTTGAAAAATAAATGGGGAGTAGAAGTTCTTATGTGGTAGATGTATAGGGCTAAAGCCAATGCAAGAATGCATATCTAAAGTCTTAGGCACCTAATAAAATATATGGAAAATGTCTTGTACTTTAATCCTAGAAGTGTTGTTAAATTTGAACCTATTGAGAACAACAATCTAAATGATCCTACACAATTTTCTAGAATTTTTGTATGTTATAAGGGGATGATTGATTGGTTTAGAGATGGATGTAGACCATTCATTAGAATAGATGGTTGTTATTTAAATGGGGTATATGTTGGTTGTTTATTGGGTGTAATCTCACCTAATGTGAAAGGTTTTTCTCTCTTGTTGTTGTCGTTGTACTTTCTGAGTGTGTAGACAATCAGAGGTGGTTTTGTGAATTGCTAAAAGATTCTTTTGAAGATTACAATTCAAATAGGTTGACATTCATGTCATATAGGTAGAAGGCATGTGTTTAAAATATTGAAACAATTTTTAATTTAAACTTGTGTTTTATCCATTACACTTATGTTTGCTATTGTATACCATTAAAGGGATTAACTGATGTTGTTAGTACCATTTTTCCTAAATCTGCCGATATATTTTATGCTAGACACATGTTTTGAACATGTAAAAAAAAGTAAAGGTTTATGAAGGCATCACATGAGCCTGAATTTTAGAAAAGAATAAGAGAAATCAAAAAGCTTGATGATAAAAAGCCTTGGAAATGGCTAATGGAGATTCCTAAAGAACACTGGAGTAGACATGCATTTAATGCAGTAGCTAAGAGTGAACACATCACAAACAATATGACAAAATCATTCAATAATTAGGTGAAAAGATAAGGGGTTTACCTATAGTCACTTTGTTGGATGCTATGAGAAAAAAAATGTACGGTGAGGTTGTAGAAAAGGTATGCCAAAAGAGTCTTCGTAGAAGGATAATGTAAACCTAAATACAAGAAAAACACTTAATGGTATACTCAAAAAGTGTAAATGTGTACACTTTTTCTAGGCAAAAATGAAGAATTTGAAGTTACTAATGGAAAGTTTAAATTTGCTATTTAGTTGAGCGAGAAGACTTGCAGCACCAAATGGTGGGATATAAGTGGGTTGTCTTGTAAGCATGCAACAATCTGTATTGCACATAATATAGAGACTATTAAAGAACATTATGATGATTTTTACATAATTGCAACATATCTCAAGACATACAATGGTGTGATACATCCAATGCCTGAAGTTGACTTTAAACCAGATAATGAAAGTTAGGTAATTTTAACACCAGATATAGAGGAAAAACCAAGAAGGCCTAAGAGAAGTAGGATAATGTAAGAAGTACAAAAACTACCATAGAGGAGTAGGATTAAGAGCAACACTATGACTTACAAGAAATGTGGGAGGATGGGACATAATAAGAGAACTTATGCTAATACTAGTAACCATGTATTCATTATTGGTCACCTTAATTATTCTGATGCATTTATTTCATGATTGTAAAATTACAAGTTCTATTTTGATTGTCCAATGCAAAATACCAATTTACATGGAGGTAGGAGTAGACAAGCAAGGGTTGTAACCTCAACTAATCAATCTCAAAGAGGGGCTAACAACAGCCAACAAAGACATCTTAAAGATTACACTTCAAAAAATAAAGAAATTTTGCTTTTTATAAATTTTGTGTTGATCGTGCATGTTTTTGTTGTAATGTCAACGAAGAAAAGCTAATTTTGACATTCTTCATTTATGCTAATGATGCTAGAATAGGTAAGTGTACTTCTCTATTATAGTGCATAAGGAATAATAAAGTTATAATGTTCAAGCAAATTGATATTAAATTACCTAACTTATAATATATAAATATCATAATTTACCACATTGTACCATAATTTCCATAATTAGGTTGAACTTTCAATATAGGTTGACATCTTAAAATAATTCAATCAAAACTATTACACCACTTTGTCCCCACATTTCAAAATTATTACATCACTTAGTCCTTGTGTTTCAAAAGTATCATACTATTATGAGCTTTTGTTTCAAAACTATTATATTACATCATCTCTCAAAATAAAAACTATTTTTACCAAAAAAATATTATTAATTATAGTAAATAGCAAAATTAAATAGCAAAAAAATGTCATTAAACCGTTTCATAAAAATATAGAACTAACATTGTCTTATGTTAAATAGTAAAATTCATTATAGTAGATGTACATATTCAATACAACCAAAATCCACCATAACTGAGATATTTCTACCTTTCCATGTCTATTATATTCATATTGGTAACCTTACCCCATATTAAGACTAAACTTTTAGTACTAACACTAGTGCAAAAACAAAAAAAATTACCAAAATAAATATCAATGCAACTAAAACAAAAGTCTTTAAGTAGTTCAATTCATCCTCCATGGTTTGCATCTTTAATAACATTCTCAAATTCTCTTCCTTTAGTTGTACAACTTCATCTTTCCTGAAAGAATAGTACAACTTGTTTGGATTCTTCGCTAACTATTGAATACGCTTGTCTTTGCTTAATAGATGGGTTGTCAATACTTTGTGTTGCTGCATAGCTGAATGTCTTAACTATTGTGCACCATCCGAACCACCGTCCACAAATCCCATCAATGCAAGAGTAGTACAACTTGTTTGGATTCTCCACTAACTTAGAAATCTTGATGGCACACCTCTTTTCACATGCACATTACTTGTTATGATACCTCCATTCCCTTCCATTTTTAACTGAATTTGTGCTTCCTCTACACATCATGCCTTTACTATTCAAGCTTGCACAACTCTCTTCACAAAAAATTTTAATTTTTTCACTAACTTTAAGCCCTAATAAATATGTTTCTTTTCCCTTTTTTCCTTCCATTAATTGCCACTAATATCTTACAAGGTGTATAAATAAAATATAAATCTCATTTTAACCAAATTCTCTTTGACAAATGATATATGCTCATTTTTAATAACGGAAAGGCTATTCAGTATAAGAAATAATCGTGAGGGATAATTTAGTATAATTTTTTAAAAAAAGAGACAATTTAATTAAATATGATAAATGTCAGGGGTTTATTGTAAACATCCATAAGTTATGTATTTTTCAATCAAAATTCTCATTACAATGATTTTAAAAATATTGAATCGTGCCCATAATTTATGATTGATATCCTGAATCAGGACACATGGAGACCCTAGACACTTATATAAATATTTCTAAATGCAGTATAAGAGAATCGATTTTTAGGGGCCATGTAATAGCGATAGGTGCTAATGATCATTAATAAATGATATTAGCGATAAAATTTTTCAGTGGTCATTATAGAAAGTGACTTTCAGAGATGAAATATTAAAACAGTCCTTAATAATGGTAAAATCAATTTTATGAAGTCTTTAAATTTTTTTGTGAACGCCTACAATCTCGATCACCACATTTCTTTATATTTTAACTTAAAATAATTTTTGAGTGCCTTGTTTTATTTTGCTTGCTAACAAATTTGAGATCTTTCCTTATTCTTAGAAAATTTTTCTAGTTAAAATCCATAAATACCATAAAAATTTCACATTTAGCTTATGCAATTAGAAGGATTTATCACTTCTCAATGATTAGAACTACACTAAAAGTACTTCAATATCTTGTTTCTCTTCCTCCTTCTACACAACAATTTTACCCTTATCCTAAGGCCCATAGAAAGTAAATTTGATACCTTAACTCCTTAAAAAGAAGAATCATCATCTATTTTTATAATCCAAAATAATAGCATTTTAGAGGAAGCACAACTACTAAGCATATCAACGAAGGAGAGAATTGAGGTTGGAGGTGGTGGTATAATGTGATAAAGGATAAAAGGTGGAGGTAGAAGTGGAAGAGTCATTGAGTAATAATAATAACAATTATACTGAAGAAAGAGAGGGAGTAGCAACAATGTTATACCTATATCAATCCTCCTTTGTGAAAAACATTGCATTTTCTATGGAGCTTGAAGGTTTCTTCTTATTCAAACAAGTAATTGATTTTGCTAATTTGTACATAAAGCCGCTTGCTTGTTTTATTAATCTTCTTATATATTTGCAATTATGTCATGATGAGATCTGAGTTTTGTTTGAATCATTTTTAAGTTTTATTAATTTTAATGAGCATCTTTGAGAAGTGATACAAATTTGTATATTTTGATATGTCATTTTTTAAGACAAGAATTATCTTTTATGGTTCTTATTTTATTTTGTGTAAATCTTTATTTGGGTTTTCTCATTTATTGATTATATAAGGAGTATTTGTTATTTGTTTTGGCATTTATATTGAAAATTAATAAATTAATTTTATGTATAGCAACTTTGATGACATTGTAATTGAGATTTGATTTAATTCCTATTGCTCTATACTCTTGATTCCTCCAAATATCTTATGATATTGAAATTGAATTTGTTGTGAGCACAGTTTAGTCCAATTCGGAAATTAGAAAATCTTTAAAACCATATCGGAATTTCGAGATTTTAGAAATAAAGAATCAGTACAGCCTTAAATTTTTTATTTAGTTTGATTTGGTTCTTTATAAATTTGGAACAGTTTAGTTCGGTTATTTAGTTTTTTCGAGCGGTTAGGCTTGGTTCGGTACTGGTTCAGGTATTCAGTTATTTCAATTTATTATAAATTAAACTTTACGTTTTTTATCTTTATAAATAAAAATAAAATAAATTTTATATTTTCACTTTTAATCATTCAATGATTAAAATAAAATAGGTGAGAATTTAATAAATTATAACTAATAACTTACACATTAAATGTTAAATTATATTCTTTTAATATTTACTACTAGCTTATAATTAATAATTAGTCTAATTAGTAATAATACATGCTAATTGAGAGAAATAATTAGTAAAATTAATAATTTCTCTCTCTTTCTTTCTTTATATATATATATATATATATATATATACACACACACACACACACACGGAACGGTTACAATATGGCTCGATTTGATTATCAGTTCGGATAATATAAAATTTTTGGTATCGTCTCATTAAAAAAATCGGTACAGTTCGATTCAAATATTTTACTATTTACATTATGGATCTTCGGTCCAATTCAGTTATCCGATCCAATTTTAGTTCCGAGTCATGTGCTCACCTCTATGTTTAACCATGCCAAACAAATTATGTATACATGAATTATATTTTATTTAAATATTTATTTCAGCTTGTATATTAATGTAAAAAATTAATTAAAATTTATATATATTTTTAAAATTATTAAAATAATTATTATTAATCATCAATGTGCATATATACAGGTTGTTTGCTTTTAATAATCCGGGTATGCCTTGTTTTGGAGAGTTGGTTATATTCCTTTTAATTTTCTTTAACAAGTTCTCAATTCTTTTAAATCTGTTAATTTTTCTTTATATATGTTGGATATAATGTTTTGTTACTCCTTTTTTATAGGGTTTTTAGTTTTCATCCTTAGATCTATCATTATTGGTAGATTTGAGAATTTTTTATTTCACTTTAGTGTATATATTTATTAGTATTATGTTTATATTTCTATTTTAAAAGTTTCGTTATGATTTTATGGTCTCTGATATTCGTAATTAGAAGATAGTTCATAGAATATAAATTTTAATATCTATAATAGATATATGTTTGAATATTATCAAATTGAACTCTAAGAAAAATAATATGTGTCAATGAGTGACTAAACACTGTCATTGATTAAAGTCTACCGTCGATTGTCTAAGTTTAAGATTCTATCAATTTGATTTGACATGTTAAAACAATGTTTCTATTATATATTTCCTTTGAATGTAAAATTTCATTTTTTGATTGTCTCAAAAAAAAATTATTTCTTGAATTTTTATATTATAAAATTTTATATCAATCTGTTATTCTATATTTTCCATTAATGAAATCATTATATTTCTTGTTAAAAATAATAATAGAGACGGACCGGGGTTAAAACCGTGAGCTCGCTGGGGATGCATTTCCTCAGCTCTCAAAGGGCGCTCGAAAAAACGGAAGACTATGCGACCATACCTGACCGCAGCTATAAAGTTCCACCCTTTTCACCTTCTCCTCTCTCCAACTCGACACACCACTTTTCGAAACGTTCGCTTCTCAACCCGACCCGAAACTCTATCTCATCTATCTCTACGACGCCGAGCGATGGGAACATCCTCAGTGGCGCAAGTTCATGTTAAACACAAAATTGAACTCACCGAAATTGAGCAGAAGATTTTCGATCGTCTCCTCAACACTCTCCGACACTTTAGTCTCCAAACGGAGCTCCGCGTCGCTGGCGGTTGGGTCCGCGACAAGGTTCGTCGCGCGATCATCAGCACTTTTGTTTGTATTATGTTTGTTTGTTTTGTTCCTTTCTGTTTTTCTGAGAGAGAGAAAAAATGTGTGCTTTTTGAATTCTGGCTGCTTTTGAAGAACATGGCCCATTAAGTGTTTGACATAAGTCCAGACTGACAAATGCAAACAGGGTATTGTGAGTTAAGCACTTTGGATTAAGGGTGAAGAAATTGAACGTTATAAATTTTAAGGTTTTTTTTTTCCTTCTTTTTTGGGAGGGTGGGGTTATTTGCTGACTCTTGGAATGTCTCACAACCTACGAAGCACCAACGCTTCATTTTCTGGGTACTGTGTCCATGTCATGTTGTGCCAAACTCTGACACGTGTATTATGCGCTAACTTTATAAAGGAAGTTGTGTCTCCATGTCTGTGGGGTGTCCATGTTGCTGTGTGTCTGTCTCCGTGCGACTTAGGTCAGGACTCAGTGATTTTGACATGTGGATGTTGGGATGGATGAATGGTTAGTACATGACTGAGTGGTTTCATGAATTGATGTATTTGGGATGATATGCGAATTGTTGATAATGAGATGAGAAAGTTGTGTGAAGATGATGAAAATGGATAGCATCTGTCAATAAATAAGCAAATGAAGATGAAAGAATTTTTGAATTTAGGAATGGCCAAGGATACATGATTTAGGAGTAGGGGAACTACACGGAATTAAATAAGAAAATTATTTCAAAGTGGAACCTTTTTCTGTCATGTGTTGGAACGCTTCATCTTATCTATTGTCATATGGAAACTTTACTGTCTCTTTACAATGGGTTTGCATATGTTATATCTGTCTTGATTCTTTGTCATATGGTCCTGTAATACTGAGGCTTCCTTATAATGGTTCTTTTCTCATTTGCAGCTTCTTGGCAAGGAATGTTATGACATTGATATTGCTATTGATGATATGTTGGGCAGTGAGTTCGTTGATAAGGTTAAGGAATACTTGTTGACTACTGGGGAAGAGGTGCAGGGGCTTGGAATAATTCCACGGTATGAGATTAGTGTCTATTCAGTTATAGTGATAAATAATCTCTCTTTTGAGGTTTACATAACAGCTGACTCTATTTGGAAAGTTCATGTAGAATATGAATCAATTCACATGGCATATAAGTATACTAATTTTTGTTCTTTTGCAACTCATTGATGAAAATAAAATTTCAGTATTAACTGTTCATTGGTTTCTTAGTTTACATTTATAAAGACAGCACAGATTTGTTGACATATTTAGTAAGTGTGTCCTTATGCCAGCCTATTGGCATCTGTTCTGATGTCAGCAGCTTCCCATCTGTGCAAGTCTCCAAGCTAATAATATTTATTAAGCAGATGAATGGCAATGGATTTGATTGTTGTTGAGCTCATAAACTATATAGTTGGGGAACTGGCCTTAATAGTGGTTTTAGGTCTAATTTTGTACTTGTGCATTGATGAGTTCTTTTTCTCACAGGCTCACAGCTAAGGTTAAGTTATCTTGAGCTTTTTAACTTTTCTTTTCAGTGTCAATAAATTTGAATGTGATGGTTTCTGGTTCTGTAGAGTTGTAAATATTTCTCTCTTGTCCTCTGATTCTTTTTCTTTCTTTCTTACTTATTCCTCCTGATCGGATATTTCATATCCTGTAATTGAAACATTCTATGCAGCAATTATGGATCCATGCTTTTTTCCCCCCATTTTTATGTACTGTAGACTTTTGAGATTAATTGTGTGCTGTCTTACTAATCATAGCTTTCTAAGCTTTGTTGTGTTATTTGACCATTTTGTTTTATGGTTACTCTTGCAGCAATCCTGACCAGTCCAAACACTTAGAAACTGCAAGGATGCGCCTTTTTGACTTGTGGATTGATTTTGTAAACTTAAGGTGTGAAGACTATAGTGAGGGCAGTCGCATTCCAACAATGGTATATCATAAACTTAGCATTACTTGTCTGCTAATTTGCTAATCCCATGTGCCCACCATTTTATGTTTGTTAAATTCTCAAAAAATGTTATAATCTAGTGGTTGCTTATTTATTAATTTGGTTATGTGCGAGATCAATTAATAAAAAAAATGTTTTTCTCATTCATTGTTTTCTTTGCATTACCCTAATCCTTTTACAGCACTTTGGGAGTTGCATGATCATTTAGATTTCAATAATATACCTGGTGCAATTGGGTAAAGGACTAAATTGCACCATAGAACCCTTCCAGTGTGCATCAGAGGGAATGATCTGTCAACTTATAGCACATTTCAGGTGGCTGAATGAATTTTTGTAAACAAGGTGGAGACCTGTGTTAACTGTAAGGTTGCTAGATGGAATGGAAGAAAGAAGAGAGAAGAAAAGAAATTGGGGAAAGTTGTTATATATAATGTGCATGGATATCATTTTAATTGACATAACAAGAAAATGACAAATTAAGTGTGGATAGTAATAGGTTATAGCCATGCTTTGTGCCTTTTCTGATTGGTCCATTAAACCACATGTACACTTAAATTTCTTTTATCATTGTCAAATTCTAATGAGTCCTTGGTACTGAAGTTGATTTTTCTATCCTCATTAAGGTGAACATTTCCTTTATATAGGATGTAGATTTACCTGCTTAATCTACTTTGAGTTATTCTGGGTCAACTCCTTTTTTTCTATAGAAGTTTGGCACTGCGAAAGAGGATGCTTTTAGAAGGGATTTAACCATTAACAGGTATCTTCTATTGGTTATGATTAAATTAATGTGCTCTCTGCACATGCTGTTTATGATAACCAATATTTGTTATTGGATTATTCTGTTGTAATAACATGGTTCATTTTTTGCCAGCTTGTTCTACAACATTAATACCAGTTCAGTTGAAGACCTTACTGGAAGAGGTTAGCATGGGTTTCATTTGCCTTACACTTTCCTTTTACTTCACATGCCAATTTTTCACTTCATTCGCATAGAGCTTTATCACTCCTGTTGCCTTCTCTTTCACTTGTTGCAGGCATTGGGGATCTGAAATCTGGAAAAATAGTGACTCCTTTACCTCCAAAAGCTACTTTTTTGGATGATCCGCTACGAGTTCTTCGAGCTATTCGATTTGGTACTTCCGAACCTAAAATTTCTTTTGCTTTCGGCTGGAAATTCTTTTTCTTATTGTTTTTATACTTTTGAAAAAACTTGGAGATCAATTAGCTTTTGGGAAAAACATGCATTATTCTGGTTCAGCATGATTCGAAATTCCTTGATTGCAGAACTACCTTGCATTTGTTTGTATTTCTATGTTGTTTCTTTTGTATTACGTACTGTATCTTATTTCTTTGAAAACATTGGGGTTTTGAAAGGACTCATTTTTCATTGAATAATAAAAAAGTATATTTTTCAGATATGAGTTCAAATTTACCCAGTTCATTTTTCAAATTCCATTTTCTGTAATAAACATAAGTTAAACCATGTGAAATTTTTCTGATTAAACCAATGAAACTCAAAATATAATTAAAAAGAAAGGAGTGCTCATGTTGGTTCATGCATTGGCTTCCATGTTGAAATTTGTCTGTGATTTAAACAATTGCCAACTCAACAGAACAGTAATTATGAAGTAATATCAGATTGTTGTGTGATTGGTAACTTCTGTGAAATTATCATAAGTATATCTTCAATGATTCAATAGCTGAAAATAATGAATATATGTTATCTAATGTTGATAACCAAATTGGGTGTTTGAAAACAGCCCAAATTTTGTGTGTACTGGGTTAGCACCATGGCATGATTTTTCCAACAGAACATTATATTTTTCTTCACTTTGAAGGCCTTTTTTCCTTTGTTTTTCTTGTATCTACCATTTGTATACTATATGGCTTATTTCTGCTTATTTAGGCGCAAGGTTCGAATTCATATTAGATGGAGAACTTAAAGTAGCTGCTGCCTGTGATGATGTGAAAGATGCTCTTGCAAAGAAAATTAGCAGAGAGCGCATTGGAACTGAAGTATGTTAATCCTTTTAAACATCAGAATTTAGATCAGAATTTAGCAAGTTCCTGAAGATTTATTTGATGTCTGCTAGACTCTTAACTTTCTTGTGAGGATTTTCCTGAGTCCCATTTGCACCATTATAATTATCATTATTTAACTTATTGATATTCCTCTGTACAGGTTGATCTCATGATCTCTGGCAATCAGCCTGTTAAAGCTATGGCATATATTGCTGATTTGACGTTGTTCTGGGTTGTCTTTGGTCTTCCTCCAAAGGTTGAGCCAGCAGTCTCAGAAGGATGCCACAAGTAGGTTTCAGTCTACAATATTACTGATCATTGTCAAATCTCAACTTGTATATAAAATAAATTCGCTGCCTAAAATGAATCTGCTGCAAAGTTTGGAAAACAGCAGTTTAAGAATCAAAACTGGTATTCAAATGAGAGTTTTATATCCAGGAATTTTGTAGGAAAGAAGACTTTCATCACCATGTTTATAATTTATCTTTTGCTATTCTTTTTATTGGGTGGCCAACCTATTGTGTTCAAGTTCCCCCCTCTCTTCTGACATTTAACAGTGTAGAGAATCAAGAAATGGATGATGTTTAGCGAGCAAAGCCAACCTGTTCATTCACTCTCTTTTGTGCAGTTTGGATATTTAAGCCTTTTTAGTTTCTTTCCTTAATTTTCTGAATTAGTGTGATAGAAGTAGAGGACTAACTTTTAACTAAGAAAGTGGTGCTCAGAAAATGTTTCTACACTTGCAATTATTTTAGCATCGTTATTGTTAGGCATGGAAAGTTTCCTTGCATATAGAGCAGTCTTTTACTATATGCATGTTTGTGTTTTTAATATTCATAAGATCTCTATAACCTTTTTAGGCTTTGTATTGCTTACTTGGATGCCACATGGAATCTTATTCAATTAATTGGGTGTTCTTCCTTCACTGTGAGTGACAGTCATGAATTTTTTTTCTTTACTTTTACCTTCTTTTGTTGGTGTTATCAAAAGTAATTTCTCACTCAATTCTAAAGTATTTTCAATGTCTTGTCAATTGCTTTGACTTACAGATTCTGTTAAATTTCACTGTTAGGAGGATCAAAGGAGACTTGCTTTGTATGCAGCTTTATTTCTTCCTTTCAGAAGTATTACATACACGGATGAGAAGGGTAAAATGGTACAGTCCTTTTTCGTTTTCTTTATCTTTGTGTCTATTTTGTTTTTTTGCTTATTAAATTTGGACTTTAGTGTCATATATGAGTGTTAGGCCAGATTCATTTAAAGTGGAGACTGACGCATAATGTTTGGATCCATAATCATTTATTTATTGGGTGGAAGCTTGAAATAGTAAATTTATTGGAAGAGTTTTGGATTGATGGGCCAAAAAAAAAAGACAAAAGGGAAGAATTTTAGCAACACTTGTATGATATAATACATTTGGTCTTTATGTGAATATTTATTGAACTGTGAATGAGAGGGAAGAAGTGAAGGAAACAAAGGCAATTTAGGTTCTGTTTGTTTCGTGGAAAATATTTTTCGGAAAAACATTTTCTATATTTTCCTTTGTTTGGTGCATCCAGGAAAATTGGTCAACAGAAAATGTTTTCCTGGTCACAAGGAGAATTGAGTCATTTCCGGATTTTAACAAACTCATATAAATACATGTGTTTATTATTGTTGGTTATCTTTGACTACCGACACTCATTGTAGGTCATCGTCCACCGGCGTGGTTGCCGGTGATAGGTGTGAGCCGCAAAAAAATTTCATTGTTAATGTTTTTTAATTATATTAAACAATAAATAATATAGATATAAAACATTTATGGTCTAAATTTTGTTATAATCTTATAAATCAAAAGAAAATTAACATTTTTTGTAGTGTGTTTCAAACACTAGAAAATATTTTCCTCAGACAAGTTATTTTCCGTGAAATAAATGGAGCCTTACTCTCAAATGGTTTTGTAAGCAGTGCCCACAGTTGTTTTGGCTGTGACAATAGTGGCCAATTATCTTTATTTAATCACTAGGAACTTCATCCGACCCCTAAATTCTCTTTTCTGTTGTTCTTGATTTTAATCTTGGACATTTATGATTGTATTTGATTTGTCTACATGTGTATTTCTAAATCTATTTCCAATAGCTTAGATTTTCTGCCTGCTTGGACTAAACCATTTTTCTCATGTTGTAGACTCCTGTTGTGAGCTTTATCTTCAAAGACTCTCTGAAGCAAAAAGCCAGTGATTCTGAAACAGTCAGTTTCCATATACTTACTTTAGTTTGTAACTTGCATTTTCCTCATCATATCTCTTTAGTTTCTGCTCTCTTTATCTTCTAACTTGTATCTCATCATCACATGATAGGTTATCATTTCTACATGTCAGGACTTTTTGAAGATACCTTAAAATCTTTTGTTCTTTTTCTTTTGGTAGGTTATGAAGATACACAGGTCACTACAGAAATTCTTAAACTTAGTTCCTTTGATTATTTCTGACGAGGACACCCAGCCAGCTGAAGTTGACTGGGGACTGGAACTTATTGATGTACCTTTCTCATCAAAACTCCGAATATTGGCAGGTACCAAGTTTTTGCCGGTATATTTCAAACTTAATTTGATTTTCTAAGATTCTTTCTGACTTGTCTTTTCTATTGACAACTATTCCTATAAGGCCAAGGATGATTAATTTCACGACGAGGGACCTTCTTTCTTGTAAATACCTTCAAGTCATAAAAAATCACCAACCTCTTTTCTGGTGTTACAATATTTAGGTAGTCACTTTAATTCTTTACTGGTACTGAATGGAAAATTATGGTTCTCTCACCTGGGATGCAGTGAATTGGTTCTTTCACCTAGATACTGATTCAAGTATTGATGGATGATATTGACGTGGAATCTTAAGGTTAACAGCAAACAACCCTGGACAAGGACATAGTATGTGATATCTAAATGAGGAGCTTAGTCAAAATCCTCATTGTAGATCTGAAAACTATTAGCTCTTTAATCAGCCTTAGGGTATTAAAAGACAAATTCTTTTGCTGAGATGTTATGCCTTCCTGATGCAATGTTGCCTGTATCTGAGGGGTGTCCCTGTTGGGAATGCATCTGAAGATCCCTCACCTCCTTGTATCCTGTCTTCCTTCAGAGCATGGGTATTTTGCAATGTCAATAGATGTCTTACTTGAAATTACAATGCTTCATATATCTCCATTGGATAACAATATCAATGTAACCATGCTTTTGGAAGTTAGTTGAATGGCTGTCGATCATTATATGGTCTTTGGTTTGACTGCTGCTTATTCTAACATACTTATTCAGGATTTCTGCTACGAGAAATCAAACATTTTTGGCGAGTTGCTTTGTTGATATCTACAATGATATATCCTACCAATGTCAACTCTACACAAGAGTTTTTAGATGAGCAATTTCAACTTGACAAGAGAAGAGAACTATTTGAGACAGTCGAGAATGCCATAACTAAACTAGGTATGGACAGATTCCTCTCCTATAAAGTCTATCTCATAAGAATTGTTGTATTTATGTTTCTAGGTCAAAAAAGATGGCTGAGACTATTTGTTGTACAGAATGGTGCCCTGGCACCCCCATATGGTTCATAGACATAAGAACAGATTACTGTGCTTGTCAGTTTTATTGGTCATGCTCTTTGTCATGCATGAACTCTTATATTTTGTAGGGAACGTTGCTCTGGTGTCCTTTTTCTTTGTGAAATTATTATGTTTTTTAATCAAATTACAGGTCTTCAAAAAATCTGGGATGTAAAGCCATTGGTTAATGGGAAAGAGATCATGAGTGTTTTGCAGCTTAAATCCGGAGGACCACTTGTAAGGGAGTGGGTAAGGCATTCTTTCCTGCACTTGGGAAGTTTTATCCAATTTGTTCATTCTGATTTATTCTCTCTTCAGAAACAAAAATTGCTTGCACAGAATTTCTTCAACCTAATATATTCCCTCTTTACAGCAACAAAAATTGCTTGCGTGGCAGTTTGCCCATCCTGCTGGTACTGCAGAAGAATGCCTTGATTGGATGAGGGAAGCACATTTGAAGCGTGCAAAAAGGGAGTAGTTATTCTATTGAAAAAATCTCATCTGTGCCAACCAGCCATTGCTTTACAGTTCGGCATGTTTGCCAAGATCGCATGAATCTTATTTGTAGCTTTGAATGATAAAGACATGGAGTTTTTGAGCTTTATCTTAGGGAGCAATCGTCCGTGGAACTCGCATGCAAAGAGATCATTGCTGGTGTTCCCATTGACAATTTTGTATAGAATGTCTCTGAACTTGCAGGGAAGGTTATCTATACTACCAAACCTGTAGTTGACCCTTTAAGCATAGTCGTGAAGGCAAGAATAGTTATCCGTATCGCTTATTACGACTTTGAGGTGCATCAGATCAAACTATATTATTCAGCGTATTTTAGTCATTGGCTGAGAAGCTTCATCGCATAGTGAATTTGTTAAGAGAGAATTGAGAACTTGCATTGCCCTTTGGATGGTGAGGTTTGAACCTTGTTGCAATGCAAATGTTAAATTTTGAATGTAATTTATTTTCAGAAACTTGATACAATAGGATGTTTCACCTGAGGTAATGATTTTTGTAGCCACTTCTTGGGTATGCATACCATTCAAACATGTATGTCATAAGACATTATATTCCTTAATATTTACATAGTATTTAATTTAAATTTTATTTTATTTAGAAATAAATTTCTATGTTTGGTATACTATAAAATAAAAGTAGTGTTTAATTCAAATGAAATGATCTTTATATTCAATAAATATAAAATTTAATATTTATAAAAATTTGTTCAAATTTTTACAAATACAAAAGACAAAACATGAGAAAGAGAGAATATAGAGAGAGTGGAAGAAATAAAGGAGAAAAGATAAAATAAAATAAAAAAATATTTTAATTAAGTGTTTTTATTATAATGAAAAAATTATAATTTTTAAATTGATTTACAAATTCTATCAAATTTAATAAAATTTGATTTAATTATAATTAATTTTAAAAATTTAGTGAAATAGAATTTCAAATAAACTTTCATTTATATTAAACATATAAAATGTGAATTTACAAATAAATTTTATAAAACCTATGAAATTCATTTGTAGCTAAAGCAATAGTAAATGAACATTTAAATTTTCTTACATATCAAAATTTGGCACTACTTAATTTTTTTCAAAAAAGGAAATGATTTGAGGGTTGTATTTATATTAAAGTTTCAATGGATATCTCTTTTTCCTTCATTTGAAAAAGGACAGAAAAAATTAGTTATGGAAAGATTAGAGGGTTGGAGTTCTTGTCATTGTACTCTGAAATTAGTGCCATATTGATATTATTTATTAGCATAAATGCTACAGAATACTTAGGCTACGTTTTGGATTCAAAGCTTTTAAAATTCATAAATTTAGTCAAAATCTATGGATTTACAATTCATGGATTTTGAAGATTTCAGTGTTTGAATCATGAGTAAAATTTATAGATCAATAGTTCAATTTTCTATACAATCATATTTGGCTAAATAATTAAAATTTATATATTTATCTTTATATTATACCAAAAAATGCATATAAAATATTTGCTTATTCAAAGGTTTATATATAAATATATATATATATATATATATTTTCAGTCATAATACAAAAGTTGCATAGTTGTCCATATAAAAATGGATAAATAGTTATTCAACTATTTTATTCAAATATATTTATTTTGACAATCCTATTCGGAATCACATTATTGAGAAAGTAAGATTATTAAGAAAGTAATTCTATGAATGTAAAATTTTTATGTTTAGTTAGATATAAAATTTTTCTAAAAATTTAAAATTAATATGTTTGGTTTATACCTATAAAAGTTGAAAAATATTAATTTAGATTACTGTTATGTCTAATGCAATTGTATAATTATTTAATTAATTCATATATTTTATATAATAAAATTTATCATAACGATTAACTTAGTAGAAAATGTAAATATTATTCAAAGAACTAAATAATTATAAATTTATCAAGGCAATCAACTTAATATGAAATATATATAATCTTCAAATTTTATAATATAGATTTTATCAAACATGCTACTTAGCCAAGATAAACATTTTAAATATAATGTTTCACGATAATAAAATTTAAAAAAATCTATAAAACATCTAATTACTTAATAAATAATAAAAGACTTTAACTTCTAATAATTTAGTTTTGGTTTAATAAATAAAATTACATTTAAGATTATATATGTCTATATATTATATTAATTAAGGATATAATTGTCTATATATAATTATATATATTTATAATAGACATGAAAAATAACTTTCTCACCCTTGAGATGAGAAAATACTTTTCTAGATAGATGTGAAGGTAAAAGTTATGACTTATATATTCAATAATTTTACTTTTCTAAGAATATAATATCCTTATGTAAAATTTAACATTCCCGAACTAATTTTTTCAACAATCCGACAACTAAACACCCTCTTAATGATAGAATCTCATCTAGGAGATGATATTTTAAATTTTTTTAGAAATATTTTAGAATTTCAATAATGAAAAGTTTTGAAGGATGATGGATATTTCAAAATTTTTCAAATAATGAAGTTGGAATATTCACGATTGAGTTTAAATTGAAAAATTAAATTCAAATTATTGAGTTTATTTGATTTTTTTTAAAAAAATTAATTCAATATTTAATAAATCGAATTAATTTTATATTTTAAATAAATAATATTAATATAATTTTATACTTAAAAATAAATTGAATATATTATTTGTATGAATAATTAATATAATTTTATACTTAAAAATAAATTGAATATATTAAATTGAATATATTATATGTATGAATAATTAATATATATTAAATTTTGTATACATAAATAATTAAAATCATATAATTTATTCTAAGAATTTAGTTTAAATCAAATTGTATTTATTTCATTTGATTCAATCTATAAGAAATTTTTAATTTAATTCAATTTTTATGATTTTAAAATTATTAATTTAATTATAATGAAGAATCAAATCGAAATCCATCGACCTGAATAGTTAATTGATCAAATAGTTAATGTCTTGTATTTGAATACGAAATTATGAACATAAATTTAAATAAAAAATTAAAAAGGCCCTCGATAATATAATATAATACGATATAATATTTTTAAATGACTTGGCTCAACCACCGAATCAAGTATTTGGCGAGGTAAGCACAGTCAAGTATCATCGCACAGCTACCATCGTCGCTATCAGAAGAAGATGCGAAGGTTAGTTTCAGTATTGTCCCTGCTGCTGCTTCTTGTACGAATCTCGCAATCGGAATCCAGTGGAAAATGGGAGATAGATGGTAAAGTGTTAGAGCTGGACGAATCCAACTTCTATTCCGCCATTTCCTCTTTCGATTTCATCTTTGTTGACTTCTACGCCCCTTGGTGCGGCCACTGCAAGCGCCTCTCCCCTGAGGTAATTTCACTGACTCAAATGTTAAGTCATCAATAGCCTCAATTTTTTCTTTGGATCAGATCTCATTAGATTTTTATTTTTAATTTTTCGTTTGGATTATCCGTTCTCTTGATGAATTCAATGATGAATGCTTCAGATTTCATCAGTAATTTCACAAATTACCAGAATTTTGGGGTGAAAGCTTCTCATTTTTGCTGCTTATTGTGAAACATGATTAATTGTGTGATTACTTAGTTATTTTTAGTGAATATTTTTCTTTATTTTGTTGCAGTTAGATGCTGCTGCTCCTGTTCTTGCTGGATTGAAGGAACCTATAGTGATAGCAAAAGTAAATGCTGACAAGTATACCCATCTCGCTAGAAAATACGATGTTGAGTATGGACGCACTGCCTTAATTTTCATTCCATATAGTTGATAATTCATGCCTGCTGTTTGTTTGATTTTATATTTGAATTCTACGATGCCACTGGGAGACAACATACTGGTGTTACAAAATTGCCTACTCTAAATTCTCGATCTCGCAGAAGAGTATACACATTTCAATGTATAACTTTGTTGAAATACATGTCCTTACTTTGATGCAGCGGATTCCCGACACTCAAGATCTTTATGCATGGAGTTCCTGGAGATTATTATGGACCAAGGAAAGCTGATTTACTTGTTCGATATCTGAGGAAATTTGTTGCTCCTGATGTTGCTGTGCTTAACTCAGACCTTGCTATAAAGGACTTGTTGAAGCGGCTGGCACTTCCTTTCCAATATTTATAGGTTTTGGCTTAAATGAGACAATGATATCAACTTTAGGCATAAAGTACAAAAAAAAGGCTTGGTTTTCTGTGGCAAATGACTTCTCAGAGAACGTCATGGTACAGTATGATTTTGACAAGGTTCCTGCATTGATATCCCTTCATCCAAGTTACAATGAACAGAGCATCTTTTATGGCCCCTTTGAAGGTCAGTTAATACCTATTTATCAACAGCTGATCATCTATACACACACACACACACCCCATTTGGTTATTTCACATTTGTGCTTGATATCTTATGTCCTTCAATTTTTGGCTTCATGATCATTGTCTAGGTTACATTTGCTTCAGTAGAAGAATTACATTTTAGGGATAGAAAAGGGGAAAAAATAAGAAGGGAAAAAAGAAACGTAGAAGTAAGAAGATTAAGTTATTTTCTTTATCTTGACTTATGCTGGACCTCAAACTCATAAATATCAGCTGAAGTAGTTTGCCTCCCAGTATAAAATCCAGGAGTTTCGCCTTCTTGGCAATATCTTTTGCAATTTCTGCACCTGCAATTCATTTCACATCCTACCAAATTGTGCTACAAACTTAGGGCTTTGTATTCAATGTTAAATGCATGAAGTATTAGGGTTGAGTTAAGTTAGCGTTTGATGTCCATTGGCAAGCAGGACTTTACTTGCTTCTATGGCATATGCAATGTATGAATTTGTTTTGTTATAAGACTAGCTAACATGTTGACAAGTCCTATCTACCATAAAATCCTTCATTTTTTTCTTTACTCTTTTCCTTTCTTTCCTCTTGCAATTCTTTATTTATGAACCGTTGTGAATTTAACAAGAAGTTCAAAACCCATGATATTTCTTGTGCAAGTCATCTTGGAAGTTCGAAGAGAAAAAAGAAATAGACCCCTATGGTTGAAATGGAGCCAGCTTCTTTTCACAAGCTCTTTTTGCTTTGTCAAGGTTAAATTTGACATGGAAAACATTAGATCAGCTCATAGTGAGCCTATAATACTCAAAGGTAGATGTTGGTATACGATTTTAATCCTGAAACTTATCTGATTAATTGAGGGCAAAAATCTGAGTTGAGTCCGCAGTCATTGCAACATTTAAGCTGATTTTATTTTATTCTATCTTCTTTCATATTTGATGTGATGCTCTCTACCATGTCCACATTTCATCTATTTGAGCATGGATATTTCTGTTTGTTTTCTAGTTATATCTGTTTTATTTCTCTGAACCATGAGATAAAATTTTCTCATTTTTTGTGCTCATTATTGTGAGAAGTTCTTACCTTCCTGTTAAATATGCAGAGAAATTTTTGGAAGACTTCATAAAACAAAATTTTCTTCCTCCAGCTGTGCCCATGAATCATGACACCTTAAAAATTTTAAAAGATGATGAGAGGAAAATTGTCTTGACCATTATGGATGATGAATCTGATGAAAAATCACAAAAACTGATCAAGTTGCTGAAAGCTGCTGCTTCTGCAAATCGTGACTTAGTCTTTGGTTATGTTGGTTTCAAACAATGGGCGGAGTTTGCAGAGACATTTGGCGTTAACAAGCATACAAAACTGCCAAATATGGTTGTTTGGGATGGTGATGAGGAGTACCTCTGGGTGAGTAATGATGCTATAAAATTATACTTCAATTCTTGTCCTGAATTCAGTACTGCAGGTGACTTTTGGTTGTAGACTTTTAGTACACATAAAGCAATTTTTACTGTATGTGGATGATGATATTTATGATGCATATTGCTTGGCTAGAACCTATAGGAAATCATGAATATAAATTTTCCAATATCTTTATTATCTGCATTTGTAATTTTGTCATATACAGTATGGATATATATAGGTAGGTCTGCCTGGTAGGTTTGGAGATATTCTTTATATGATGTATACAGATCATATCCACATATGTAGTATTATTAAATTTTTAGAGAAATAATAAGACAAAGAAGCTGTTTGCATTTATTTAAGTGTATCCTGGTGGAATATGTGTTGTGTTCTTGCTCTCTTTCATCTTTAAAATTGGTGGATTAAATGCTAAATCAATGATCGTTTATTCTTCATCTCTTATTGCATTTATCTATCTTTTGATCTTTCTCTGGCCTATGCTAATGAGTTAAGACGCCTCATGGTTACCACAAGTGGATCCAACAACTTCTTTTGTTTCATTTGTGATTCTTTCTTTCTTTCATTTTTTCTTTAATATATTTATAATATAAATATATAATAATATTATAATTATAATTTATATTATAATTATAATTTATAATAAACATAAATTATACATAATTAAACTTAAATAATTAAAAAATGAAAACTAAATATAAATAATTAAAATTATATTTATATATTTATATAAAATTAATAAATTTATATAAAACTCTGGGGAATGAGTAAAGGAAAAAAATGACAGGGAACTTAAAGAATTGTGGCACATTTTATCTTCGAAAGATTTTGCACAATTGGCATCTTTGAGTGTTAATGAGGGCCATTCATGATCCAACTAGAAACTGATTTATTTCCTTTACTCTGGGATACTTTTTTCCATCTTTTCTCTCTTTTATTGAGATAAAATAAATTGTTTATTTACTATGATTACTGGAGCAGAATATGTTGCAGCACTATGATCATTAAAAAATTATTTCTCTTGTTGAGTACCATGTTTTACTTGTTTGCCACCTGAAGGTAGCATAGTTGCTTAGTCCATTGACGTCTTGCATTTGTATCTGGCACAATTCAAGGGGGAAAATAATTAGATTTGTATTGACCTTTTACATTTTCTTTGTTCTGAAGGTTATTGGCTTAGAAAGCATTAAGGACGAGGACCAAGAATCGCAAATCTCACATTTTATTGAAGGATACAGAAATGGACAAACGATACAGAAAAGAGTCAGTGGTCCATCGTTTATGGGCTATATCAATTCGCTAATTGGCATCAGAACCGTGTATATAATTGTGTTTTTGGTTGCAATGTTAATGCTTATCCAGAGCATCGGCAAAGAGGAACCTCCAAGGGTTGGTACTCGAGACCAGGTTGACCATGCCACTAGTTCTCAAGCTGAAAGCTCTGAGTATAGTCCTGGAGACAAGCAAGATTAGATCTAGACTTCTGCTCGGGGAATGGTGACATAACAAATGCAGAACAGGTTGAGACATACTTACCATAGTGACAGAAATAGCAGATTCGCTTACGAACTTTCCACAGCTTCCTTTCTGTTATAGAAGAATGATTTATGTCTAGGATACTAATATTGCGGAGCAGGTGCAGGATGCTCTATTTTGGTAACCAATGTTGCACCAGGATTCGATTTTCTTCATACGACAGTTCATGTGATAATTTATGTTTAGGTGCAAGAGATTTTTGTATGTATCTTTTTGATAATACCTATGCCCTTGCATCTGTTGATTCCGAGTTGAGCATTCTTTCCATGAAATTAAATAAGCCTAAGCCTCTATATAATCAAAATTCTTTTGAAAATTTTCAAGTTACTTTTTCTTTTGAAGTTATGGATAACGTATAAATTGAAATGCTTACGGAAAGAGTTAATCATGTGAGGAATAGTTAAGAGTAATCGTATTGCCGAATTTTGTTCTGCCGTCATGTGTGAAGTAGCTCACTGAGTTTTTGTTCTGCCATAATCTACGAAGTAGTTCAAGTTGGCATACCTATCAATTATAAAATCTAGATCTCCCAAAAGTTGTGATACATTTTTATGTCAATAAAAATTTTGAAATTAAAAAGGAGTTGTCAAACTCTTAATTAACAAATTATGAAATCAATGAAGCTTTAAAATAATTAGATATTATATTTTTAACAAAAAGCTCTTATACTTCTTCAAATTTTGGTATGAAATCAAGATTTTGACAAATACAAATCAAATCTAAAGATAGATACAAAATTATTTTCATAATTTAATTGGATAATATAAATAAAATATAATGCCTTTTAGTTAAAAAAAATATTCATTCTAAATTTTAAAGAATCATGAATAGTAATTATGAATGATATTCATAATTTTATATTATTTTATATTGATGATGTTTTTATTTTTTCTCAATCGTTTAACAACATTTTAAACATATGTTGGCCCTTGAGCACCAAAAATGGGTTAAATTAGTGAAGAATTTAAAAATTTGGAGGGAAGGTGAAAAATATAGAAATAGAAGAAGTAGGAGAAGAAATGAACACAATTATTTTATAGTGGTTCGGATGTTAATGAACCCTAAATTCGCTCCCCAATTTCTTACAATTAGGTGTTTCACTAACATTAAATGTTGTTTTCAATCTCACACCAAATTTTTACACTTTGTGTTTTATGACTCACACACAACCCTACAATTTGTATTTTATGACTCACACAAAAAAACTCTTTATTGTTTTCCCAAAAACTCACATTTAATCTATTACAAGAGTTTTTCAATTAGGATAACTCTCAAACCCAATAATAATGGTGTTTAAAGCTCACACCTAATAATATCAACTCATATACAAAAAATTAAAGGTTGAGAAACAAAATGCAAGAATTTGGCTATCTCTTGCATTCATGTGTGTTTGGTGGAATATTAATAAGTCATAACCACCAAAAAGACGCTACAAATAAAATATATCTAAATCTTCAAGTTGTGCTAGACAAATCTTATATTAAATGTCTATTAGACACCATTCGTGATTGTGATTGTGATTGATAAATCACGATCACGATTTCATATCTTGTGCTAAAAGAGTTGAAATTGCAATAGAGAACTTTGTTTGTATCTAATGGCTAGTTCACGTGGCATGTTATCATTGGTTTTCCAAAAAAAAAAAACAGTCGTTGCATTCTTTCAACAAACCAAAAGTCGTAGTTACGATCTAATTTCTTCTTAGATGTGTCTGACACCGCTAATCCCTTTATTTGATAAGGATAAATTTCTTCAGCATATTGCAGTCTTGAAGGCTATTTCACCCTTGCGAATTTTGATATGTCAATGGTTATTTTGAACACTTGGCAAGCTTTAGTCGTGAACTCAGTTCCATTCAAGCAACTCCAAAATTAGTGGTAGCAAGTCCTAACGCTAAGTGTACCACAAATTCGACTATTTGGATTTCATTCTTTTTTTGCTTAGGTGGCAACAACGATTTCTTCTGCTAATCCATCTGGACCAAAGACATCTATTTTTCTTACAATGTTATGATTGCGAATTAGAAATTGTTGGCTGCAAATTAAGATGTCTTTCATAATGCTTGAAACTTAAACTTTCATCCACTCCCAATGCATATCTATCTTAAAAATTGCAAAATCCACACTTAAAACTGATGTTAGAAGATATCAATCTATATTGTCAATATCAAAAGAGAATTTTGGCTTAGGTTTGACCACTTAATCCAACAACATCTTAAAATCCTCTTTTATATAGCAAAGAAAAATGATATAATTACCTCTAAATAAAAATTAGTTTTTCCATACCAAAGTATGTTTTTTGGGCATTAGATCACATAAGGTACACTATCAGATTATAATAATTTTTTGGGAACTTAAATTATGCTTTAGATTTTTATCTTCACTTAAATAATTTTTGTAAATCTTCACACGACAATCTAAAAAAACAAAATATCACTTCTTAGGTAAATCAATACATTGAAATTGTGTAATAAATCAAATAAGAAGTTCAAACTATCCTTTACTTACATTTAGGCAACATTTAATTGTCAAATTTTTTCTTAAAAATAACTCAAAAATATTGAATTTCTAATATTTACTTTATATGAAAATATTATATTTTCGAGAAAGCTAAATGCATATGTGACTCCATTTTTACTTTTTTTTTTTTATCACATAAGAACGTATTTTTTCGTCTCAATGAGTGAGAAAGTTACTTGTCATGGCTATTGAAAATTCTATAAATGTTTAAATATATCTTTAATCAACATAATATTTGGAAATATATGATCTCATATGTATTTTATTTATTGAATTAAAACTTATATATTTATTTAACATAACTTATCAAAACTAAAAATATAGGTCATCATTTGATTTTAGTTCTAATCATTATTAAACTATAAAAAATACAATCTCTTATTAGTGTATTGAGTAATTGAATTATTTTTAACTTTGTTGAAGTTTTGTTATCATATACTATATGTTTTGAATCATTAACATGTTATAGCTATTAAATACATTTTTAAGAGAAATTATTTAGCATCTTTAAATAATATTTATATCTTATATTGAATTGATCATCGCAATAAATTTTAATACTTTAAATAATATTTATATTTCATATAGGATTGACCACTATGATAAATTTCATTATATAAGACTTTTTCTGTGTAAATTAATTAAATTTTTTTACACATTGATTTCAAAATTACAAAAAAGATATTCAAAAATATTGCACTAAAATAAATTTTTTTTGCTCTATGGCTACTTGTTTTAACTATTTTAATTTCGATATTAAATTTATAAAAAAAGAAATCATTTTTATCACTAATTATTTAATTCATGATCTTTCACAAAATAAATCATGATTCTTAAAAAGACAAAAAGACTCCAAATACAAATCCATCCAGATAAATTTCCCCATAAGACTAAAACTCTATTATATCTCTTGCTCTAAAAACTCAGTACACCACAAATATCTTTTGCACCTTACAAAATAAGAAGATGAAAAAAAATCCTTCAAAAATAACCAAGCATGAATACCACGGCTCTCTGAGTTATTATATATTAGGAAAAATATATTCAAGAATTGATTGTTATCGTTCAAAAAAAAACTTAGATTTTGTTTTAGATCTTTCAAATTGGAAAAAATTTACAAATGATCCCTTATCTTGATGGCAAAGATGATACATTGAGACGTTCAGTATTTCGGATTCATTTCGCTCAAAAACGAAATTATTACTTTTATGGATTTATAATCATATCGACAATGCAGGTGTTGGATATATAGACTCTAATTCATCCTCTTTTTATTAATTAACTAATAACTAGCGATTTAATTAGAAAAGGTTTCAAAATCAGAGAATTACTAATTCTCTTTAAAAACAAAAATCTAAAAAATGCATAATTTTACTTTAAAAATAACTTCTCTAATAGACAAACACATTTAATATTTACTTAACTTGATAGATATTTGAACAGATGAGCTAAGAAGCTTCAGGTGGAATCATTTTTTTACAACCACAAGCTCCCCCTTAAAAGGATTTATAAAACATTTTTCATAAACAAATTTTTTTTAAAAAGTCCTCCACAAACTGTATAAAATCTTTTTAAATATATATAATTGAAAACTAAAATCGACAATAATTTATAATTTTATCCATCTCACTAAAAAAAGAAATTTAAAATAGAGTTTAAAAAGGTTATAAAGAAATTTTATAATTTATTCTTTCCTTTTTCATAAAAAAAAGTATTTTTTTAAGATGATATAAAAAAAATACTTAAATGATATTATGACCAAATTTATATTCCTAATCTGCTTGACTATGAAATAATCAATCAAATGAAGAGATAAAGATAGTTTGGATTAATCTCATGTCAATGTCAAGCATAAAAATTCATAAGAAATGTTACAAAATATCTGTGGATTTTGGACTAACCTGCATATCCTAACTACAATTTTTATAATAATAATGGTGGAATATAAAGGCATTTTGATACGGTATTAAAGCACAGCTTCTCTCATTTTTGGCTTTTTTGTTTTTTCTTCGTACTGAAAATACCCTTTTACTGTTATATTCGATATCTATAAAGTAAAATAGCCCTGAAATCCGAATCAAAAGATTCAGTTATTCCCTCTAATGGAAGCCGATGTGTCCATCTTCTTCCAAATCCAAACCCTAACATAAAAATCCCATCTTTTGATTTCTCTTTCCGGAGAAAAGAATTTTAGGGTTTTTTTTTTTTTTTTTGTGGGTTGTCAATATTATTAAGGGAATCTGACAATGAAACGACTTGTTTATGTGGTTGTGATTTTGTTCTTCTGTTTATCAGCTTCTTGTTTGATGACCTCAGCCAGTGTGGTTTTGATTACGACCAACATTACTCTGTCCTTCGATGATGTTGAGGCTAATTTCGGTAATTTTTTTTCTTTATTTTTCAGAAAACAAAAAAAGAAATTACGTTTTATATCATTCCTTTGAATTTGGTTGAGATGAAATTTTTGCCTGGTGTAATATTGTGGGAGCAAGAACAATAAGGAACTTACCAAATATGTTTAATTGGGTTAGTTGAAAATTGATATTTTCATGCTTTAATACGGGTAATAGATAAATGTTTTTCTTTAGTTTGTTATTGATAGTGTAATGGTATTGTGTCGAAGATTGAGGAAAATGAAGTTGAGAATCGGTGAATTTGGCTCTAATAAGTGAGCAAGTGTATGCATAACCTTTTTTCTTTTTTTTTTGCGGGGGGCCTGTATATGTTCATGGTATGAAGAGTTAATGCATATTCTGATTCCTGATTTTGGTGATGATGATTTTCAGCTCCGGCAGTCAAAAGCTCGGGTGAATGCGGGACATTGTATTTGGCGGAGCCCCTTGATGGATGTTCAGAATTGGCGAGCAAAGTTAAAACTGCTTCAAATGTTACTTTCTCATATGTGCTAATTATAAGAGGAGGGTGTAGCTTTGAAGAGAAAGTGAGAAATGCACAGAAGGCTGGATTCCAAGCTGCTATTGTCTATGACAATGAAAATGATGGCATCTTGGTTTCAAGTAATGTCTTTTTCCCATTTGAAAATTACTAATTGTCATAAACTTAATAGTCTATTTCGAGGATATGAGGTTTTTTATTTTCATTGGAGTTGGTTAATAGTACTGAGGTTTGACTTTTTTACATGTTGAGGAAATATGATTCCTTATGTACTGTTTAGTACATCCTCCAATAATTCATGGGCATAATGAGCTTGCCTGCTAGGGATTATTTGTGTGCTGCTCGTATAATAGATGTGTTCTGATCAGTTGGGTGACATGATTCTTTAGCTAATCTTGGAGATTTTTCAGTTAATTATTTCCTTGAGATTTTTCAGTTAATTATTTCCTTCTTCTTTAGGCAGAAAATATTTTTTTCCTGAGCATGAAGTCCACTAATTCATTAGTGTCCTTCTATCGTGCCTCCAAGATTTTCACTAGGACATTTATATTTGCCTATGAGAAAGGAGTCTTGCAGATTTCTCAATTTACCTAAGTGAGAAAGTATGAAATAATACAATTGGCTGCCATGATAAGGCATCTTCTTCCACCTCTTCATTCTCTATAAATTAGAAACTATGTTACTTCAACTCTTCATTTTTGCAAAGGTACCCGTGTCCATGGGATACGACATGGGTACGGGTATGGGATCCTTCCCCGATCCTTCAATCTAAAAGTGGATACGGCTGCTCCATAGTTACTTAATTCGCCCAACCCCATAGTACTTCAAATACAAGATAAAAAAGAAACAAATAAGATGAAGAGCAGCACCGTATGAGGGAAAAAAAAAAAAAAAGAAAGAATAGAAGAAGAAGATGATGAAGAAAAGCACTGTACAAGAGAAAAAGAAAGAATAGATGAAGATGAAGATGAAGCAGCTAGGGGCTTGGAGAAAGATATTCTTTTTCATCTGCTTTAGGGCGGCCTGGTTCACGAAGTTAGCTGAACATTAGTTGTTTGTCGGTCTGGATTTCTTGTCTAGCTTTCTTGGCAAAGAAGGTGAAGAGAGGCATATTATTTGAAGTATATTAATTTATAGTTTATTTTAGGGCATCAATAATCCATTGAGCAGGTTCAAATATGGACCTTTATTTTTGGGCTTTGATAATTTAATGATGCAATTAGTTAATTAGGCCTTTCTTATCTTTAATAAAACAAAATATTTGAAATTAAAAATAAAAAAATGATTGGCTATATGTAATTCTTTTTTGACAGAAATTGGCTACTTGTGAAAAAAAAAAAAAACATATCCCCATGTCCGTATCCTAATTTTGGATCTTTTTTAGCTGTATCCACATATCCTAAATTTTAGAAAGTGAGAGGTAGGACTCTTGGATATGTACCCGTATCGGATACCTTTCCCGAGTCCAAGTAACATCAAGAATTTCTTATTGCTAATTACAGCTCATCTATTCTGATCAACTTTGAACTGGAATTCTAAATTATGCTTATGGGAACTTGTCAATTTTTCAACAATTTCTAGACTATCTTATTTACATCCAGGAAAATTTTGCTGCCTTAATCATGGCAAGCTTGCTGTTGCAGGAGCATGACCTAGATTCACTGACAGTATGTTGGCAATTTACCTTGGTTTATCCCAATGGAAGAAACCTTGGTTGATTTTCATGCTTATGTGTTGCAATCGCAAATTCCTTTAGATTGGAAGTTTATTTCTTTCATGTGCAATTTGTGAAGTCTAAACGTTAATGTTGTGCTTATCCATTTTCTAAGTGCTCCTTGCATATGGCTTTCTGGAATATCAATAGTAGTTGTTTAAGAGGTTCAGATGATGGTTAAATCTGTTGCTTGGTAGATTTGAGACTGTGGTTGCCAATTGCCAATCATTCAAGACAGGTGAAAATTTATAGTTCTTTGATTGCTACTTGTATATAAATGGCAAATGGTGTGTAAAGAACAATTTAAACTGTATAAGAAAACTTAATAAAGGTTTCAAATCCTAAACAAACAAGGCTCATAAGCTTCCTAAGATTATTTCTTCTTTTTCTATTTGTCAGCAACTTCTTTTTCTTCTTCTATTTTTTTTTTGGTGGGAGCAAAGTTTTTTCCTCTTCTTTTGTTTTTTCAGCAATTTTCTTCTTCTTCTTCTTCTATTTTTTTGGCTGGAGCATATCCCTTTCTTGCTCTAACTTTCTGTTTTTTTTCTTTTTTACTATTGGAGCAGAATTATTGTTTTTTTTTTTTTGTTTTTTCTTGAAATAATCAGGTGTGGTAAAGTTTACTAAAAGTGTTTTTTTAATTTTTAATCAATAGTTCAAATTTACTCGCACATAAAACCAAAAAAAAAAATGTAAAGATTGCCACAAAGACGCGCCTTAAGGGCAGCTCGCCTGAGGCCCAAGGTGCACGCCTGGTGCGCCTTGTGCCTCAGGCGCACCTTTAACAACTATGCCTAGATGTATTATTCATCTCCAGATAATTGATGCATATTGTTGTTAATCTCATGATTGTTGATGTGATGAAAAAAGAATAGCAATGTAAGGTTCTGGGATTCTGTTTATCTGTTTTCCACAGTTATTTTTCTTAAAAAAATAAAAATCAATGCCTAACATCTTTCTGTCATTTATAGATGACAACAAAATAATATGTCTTCACTTTCAATCTCATTTATTTTGAAACTATTTTTGTTATTGCAAATCATAACATAGAATCCTGCAAAACTTGCAGTGGCAGGGAATTCAGCTGGTATAAAAATACATGCTGTATTTATTTCTAAATCTTCAGGCGAGACACTCAAGAATTATGCTGGGTTGAGTGGTGTGGAGCTGCGGTTAATCCCAAGCTTTGAAAATTCTGCATGGTCTATTATGGCAATATCTTTTATTTCTCTGCTGGCCATGTCTGCTGTGCTTGCGACTTGTTTCTTTGTTCGTAGGCATCGTAGAAGAAGAGAGAGGCCTCATTCTTCTCGTGTCCGAGAGTTCCATGGGATGAGCAGGCGCTTGGTAAAAGCAATGCCAAGCCTAATATTCACTGCTGTACAAGAGGATAATTGCACTTCAAGAACATGTGCCATATGCCTTGAAGACTATATTGTTGGAGAAAAGCTCAGGATTCTTCCATGTCGACACAGTAAGTCTTTTGCAACTCTTCTCCTCCCATTGCAAACCCATACATTTAAAGATGATATTACTTGCTTTTGGAATATGTTCAATATGCATGCTTTAATATTGCAGCATGCTGTTTTCACAGCTATGCAGTTTGTAAGAAAGCTTTTAATTGTCATGCACAGCCCTTGCAAAGCTTTATATAGTGGTGTTTTTGCTACAGAGATTATGATTTCAATTTGAAATAATCTTCCAAATTATTCTTGAGAACTTCTTGAATTTTTTGTAGTAGCTTTTGCATGACCTGCTACTATAAGTTAGGTCGGGTTGATATTTAATCATAGGCTCCCTTTGTTATACAAATTATTCTTATGGAAAACATTTTCAGATTTGGGTGTGTAGGAAAACTTGCTCATTCTAGAAAATGTTTTCTTGGTTAAAAGGAAAACAAACCATTTTCAATGTTAAAATGAGATGAAATTTCCAAAACAACACATAAACTCATATTATTTAGTTTACCAACCACCACTAATCATCCTTCATCGTCATTGACCACCATCAGTCATCAACAATTGGCGGTAGCCACTGATGACTGGCAGTGGCTGCCTTAGTTTATTGTTTTTATATATTTTTTCCTCAATAAAAAAAATGAAAGTTTTATACTCCAAACATCTTTATAGGATTATAACTGAAAGAAAATTAAATTTTCTGGTGTATTCCAAATGCCAGAAATTAATTTCCCTTTGCTTTTCAGTGTTATAGCCAAACAACAGAAAGTAAGTTATTTCTTCAGAAAATATTTGTCCTTGAAAAAAACATTTTATGCGAAATAAATAGAGTGTTAGTTGTGGTTCTATCATTCTAGTTATGACAGTTTACTGGACGAGTGTATCTCTGTACTAAGGAAGTTTAAGGTTGAGAAAATGAAAGAAAACGATTTTTCTTTTAAATAAACAAGTTTAAGGTCGACATTCCTTTCAATCACCATACTGAAAAGTTGACACTTGTAGGTGAGCACTACGGTAGGTCATCCAAACAATGCAATATGTATTAAACTAAAAATAATTTAATGCTCCCAGATATGTATTTTATCGGGATTGACTAAAAATGGCAGGCTGGGGTTGATCACAAATGGAATCATATTAGAAGGTGTCACATTGAGTGATTAATTGGGATGCAGGATGAAAGTTGTGAGTATGAATTTCAAGTTTAATAAAACTGGGTATGGGCATGAACATATTGTAATGGCATTGATTATTTTTTGTATTTTGAATTTATTTCATTCTAGTAAAGAAAGGTTGAGGAGGATGTCACTGAAAGTTAGTGGAGTGGTGAAATGGGTGGCAACTCATTCATTGTTTGATTGGTTGTAGAGTATTTACCAAGTTGAATGGGTTATTTTGATTGATAAATGGGATGCTGACTATGTTTTATGTATAAATTTGCATTGGGCAACTGTAAAATATGTGCAGGTATAATTGAAATGAGAACATCAAATAATTATAAAAAATGGGAATGCTGAAAAAGATAGAATGAGAAATGAAATCATTCATCAACAGGTGGATCTAGTACCATTTGGAAGACCTCTCCAAAGATTTTGTTGAAGTAACATAGAACTTTTGATGTACTGTTCTGTCAGAATAAATTTTATTCAAGATAAATGTTAGACCAATAGTTGGTTTTTATATGGACTATGGAGATTCCCTTGGTCATACCAAAGATGATAATTAAAGTTGCTTAACTAGTTTGCAACTAAGGACTTGACTCATTGGAGTTGCATTTGCAACTATGTATTTGGCATTGAGTATGAAGCAGATCTCAATGTAGAACACATCGCGTCCTTTATATCTAAACTAAACCTTAACGGATTTGAACAGAAATGAGTAACACATAATAACATGTGCACAAAACAGGCTTTTTGGTTATTATTTTCCCTTTTTGAAACTTTCAATGTTGTTATGCATGATTGCAACTGGGACTTCAATGGTGAGTTGCTGTAGACATGTTTTTTGTTGGACAGAGTTTTACTTCCTCTTAAAATAAGATTTATATACGTGTATATACAATATCTTTAAAACTACAAATACTTGGCTTGGTGTTTGCTTTGTGGAGCAAAAGAACATGACTGGCTGGTCAAACTAATATTATAGTATGTCTATTCTGCTGCATAAATAAGAAGTTGAAGTGTGAAATGTGCATTGGCAGCTTATTGGGCTGTATGCCTATCACCAGAAAGTCAAAACCAGTCTTAATAGAAGTTGTGTAGAGATGCTTTGTATGCACATTCTTGCTATTATTTTGAATAATCCAGTCATCTGTGTTGCTTGCATCAAGCCATTTGGAGAAAAATGTGTTCATTTTTTTTGTTTCCTGGTATTTGAAGTTTATGTTCTTGGGTACAGAATTTCATGCTTTCTGTGTGGACTCTTGGCTTACTACATGGAGAACTTTTTGCCCAGTATGCAAGCGTGATGCAAGAACTAGCACTGGTGATCCACCAGCATCGGAATCCACACCGTTACTGTCATCCAGTCCGGCATCTGTGGCTTCATCTTCTATATTGCCATCCTTTAGATCTGCATCATCCATGGTCATACAAATTGCCCCAGGATCCCCTTCAGTTTCTCATATCCCCTCTTTATCTAGCACTCCTTATATCCAGCAGTCTCTTAGGTCGCACCATCAATCACCTTCTATGAGTGTAAGTCGCAGCTCAGCAAATCTTAGGCATGCATCTTCGCAAAGGTCCATCGCTTCCCATTTAGTTTCATCCCACTCCTTGGGTTACCCTTCAATATCACCTGTTAATTCAAGATACTTGTCCCCTTATGTTCCAAGCCCGAGCAATGCCTCACCTAGTTTGATAAGTTCTTCAAGTCATCAGCCGCGGCCACTTCGTTGTAGTGAATCTGCTGCGAGTTTCTCCCCATTTACCTCTGCTCATTCTCTCCCAGAATGTTAATTTGAAATTCAGGATATGATCAGGAGCTTTAGGTATGTGCCTGAGAAGGGATCCAATGTTTGTCATATCGTTGGACCTCAAGATCACATCTTATGGTGTTAGTTTGCAATTGGATTTATCTGATATGATGGTTGCATTTCGCCACACCTGGAACGCGACATGCTTCTCCCTGATTTTGTACATTGTATGATACCAATAAGTCCCTTGTATTAATTTCCGAGTGATGACTGTAGCTCTTGCAGTTGCTGGAGGTTTCACAAATTCACATATTGTTATGAGTGTGTTGTCTTGTATCTAGCTGTGTTGAAAGTTGATGTTTGAATAGTTTGGATCAGTGACAGTGAGTATAGTTTTAACCCCCAAAGGCACTAACCATGAGTTGTGAAGAGTGTGTAGTTGGAGGTGCTGTTTGCTTCATGATGATGAAAAATTGGCTTCTCTCTGGCGATTCGTTTGACATTCACGTTTTGTTTGTACAACCGTAATCCATGAGGAAAAAAATGTATTTCCGTTGTAAACTTCGTTACTACTTCCATTTTTTATGTAAAAAAGTCTCATGAGTTCACCAGACATAAACTAGGGTGACTTCTAGCACCAATATTATGCCTTCATACCCTTTATTAATAAAATGAAAGAAAAAAAATTCATAAAAATAATAATAATAGAAGTCATTGTCATTGGTAGTTGCTCCAATCCAATGCTTTTACTGCTTTCATGTTTGGTAAAAAATATTGGTTCTTTTGATAGACATTGATAGCAATAATTTTTTTAAGTGATGGACACATCTCTTTGAAGTCATTAGTCGTTAAAATACATTAAGAGCGGCTGATTTTGCTGTTCAATATCTATACAAAGAACCAGTGTTTAGGCCAAATATGGAGAAAGTAGTAAAAATATTGGAGTAATTGTTAGAGGCTAATGGCAATGAGAGATCCAGGAGGCTCTTGCACTAAGAAGCCCTCTTAACAGTTGATCGAAGTATAAGGAATGGCTCTAAAGGTCGAGAGCATTTGTAATTTTTTGTATTTTTTATTGTTCTTTTTACTGCTTTTGTTGGGAACTTCCTTCAATTATTGTTATTTTCCTGATTTTTTTTCTTTCATTATATTCATATAAGATGTGTTGAGGTGGCATAATGTTAGTGCTGAGAGTGTCAATTTAGTTTTAGATGCCTAAGTGTACTTACGATATTTTTTTACATCAATTTTATTTTAAAAAATGACTTAAATATCGAATGAGATGGAAAAGGCTATAAAATAATTAAGGATCAATAATTATGGTTATTTGAGTATCGGTCTATAATACTTAAAAGTAGTAAGTAATCTAATTATATCTAGAAAAGAATGAGAGAGATAAATTATTTATTTGATGTGTGTAGTATGAATGCATAATTATATGCGAGTGGTACGTGATATTAGTTAATTGTCATGTAACAAAACGTCATAAGTAGTGGGATAACTAAGAACATTAAGCATCACTGTGAATTAGTTGGAAACTGCTGAAATGATATGTCATAAATCTAAAGGTACGTTTGAAACAACTAAAAATGTAGACCGAAAGAGATCCAATTTTATTTAAGGTTCATTTGGATACCGGTGTATTTGAAATGCAAGTGTTTGAATTTGATATAATGTTTATTTTTTACAATTTTTTAATTTATAATTCGAGTTCCAATGGTCTCTTAACTTAATTTTAATTAAGAGTTTATCTAAACAAACTCTTCATTTAATCTATTTCGGCTATATTTTACCCTTTTTTTTTTGTTTTTAAATGCAACAAAAAAAAATGAATGTAGAGTCAATTTGAAGCTTATAGAATGTTTAATTGTGCAAAATGGATGTAGAGTGAATGTCAAGAATTTGTATTAAGAGATACAATATGGTTTCTTGCACTAATTATAGTGCTATCACAAAATGGTTTTGATTGAAATGATAATTCAAAGTTTTTTTTTTTTTTTTCTGTTTGTTCTTTTATTATTATTATTATTATTATTATTATCAATCTTCTAGTAATACAACAAAAGAAAGATTTTTCAAAAAATAAAAAAATGACAAAAAAAGAAAGATGATGGAATACGTTAGTGTGCATGAACTAAGACTACGTTTGATAAAATATAATTAAATAAAAATTTAAATAAATTATTAAATTAAAATTTTTTATTACATTATATTATATTTAATTACATTATTGAAATAGCAATCGTAGTTGTATATCATGTCAAAAAGATATCATGTCAAAAAGATTTGGGTAGTAATTGATTGGAGAAAAAAGAGTCTCACTTAACATTTGCTGCCAAGATAACAAACACATGGCTCATCGCCATGTGGTTGCCGCATTGGTAGCCCATGGAGTGGAGGTTTGTAATTTTAGATGGTAATTACAAAATTTAGTTTATCTTATTTCACTTTCTATATTTTTTTTTTCTGAAAATTACTAATTAAAATGATAATGTATAATGAAGTACTTCAAAATCCTTTTAATAAGAACTTTATTGATTTTAATACGATGAAAAAATTGAAAATAAACCATAAATATACTTTTTCCTATTTCATTATTCGAGTATCTCTTGCTTGTGGATGTGCAGATATAATCTAGTGATTAAGTATATTTTTTTAATAAATTTTTAAATTTAAAATTTCTCCGCAAATAAAAAAAGAGAAAAACAAAAAAACAAAACTACCCCTTAAACAATTCCATGATTATGAACTCAAGAAAACCTTCAAAAGTTAACAAAGAGATAATGAATTGGTCGTCCATCGAGTAGAAGCCAATTTAGGAATCAAACAAGTCTTCCTCTTTCTCTTTTTCCTAATAGAATATATGATATTGGATGAATTCAATTTAAGAGATGACTGAGGTTCTGTACTACTGTGGTATTGGAAAAGTAGCTCAGCCGCCTATAAGTGGCGGGCAAAGGAGGCATTGAGACTATTGACTACTTAGCCGCCCCCAATGTGAGGCCGATGATGGAGTTAGGCCTTTAATGATACCATTTTTTATATTTAAAAAAAATGGAAAAAAGAAAGAAAAAAAAGTTTACTTCTTGAGAAAAATAAACTTCTTGATTCTATATGACCAATCACAGAAAAATTCGTTGGAGTAGATTATTCAAACTTAAGTCAAGATTTTCATTAAGATAGAATTTTAAGTTTTGTTTTTTATTGTTTTAATATCAATTTTAAGTGTTGTTTTTTTTTTTTTGTTGATATTAAGATAAAATCTCATTAAAAGTTGAATATAAGTGATTAGAAGTAAGAAACTCTAAGTATGAAAATCTACTTTTGAAATTAGGGATTGCGAATTTTGAAGTGACCTCGAATTTTAAAAAAGTAGATGTTGAGATTCAAAAGTCGCATTGCGAATTTCGGTAACGACCACAAATTCGTGAAACAATGTCTTCATGTTATTCAAATGATTTCACAGTGACAATCGCGTCCAAAAAGGAAAATAGTCACTGCGAATTTGAAGTAACAACCATGAATTTTAAGATTTGTTAGAAAGATTCAACAACTAATTTTTAAAAAGACCAATGGTTTCATGCCATGTAGACTAAACATTAGCGACCGCGAATTTCGTCTGACGAACATTTAATGCAAGATATGTCTAGCACAACTTGAAAATTTGAATATAGTTTTTTTGTAACGTCTTTTTGGTGGTTATTGCCTATAAATACACCACCAAATGAACTTGAATAAAAGAAGATAACCATTTTGATTGTGCCAAAACTATTGCAAAGTTAATTCACAACTTTAATTTTTTATTTTTTTGTACATAGTTAGGTGTGAGTTTTAAACAATTTAGGTTGGGTTTGAGAGTGAGCGCTTGTTTATAAAACTCTTGTTTAGTTTTGAGATTGAGTTTTACAAAACTTTTGTATAGGTTTGAGTGTTAACCTTGGGAAAACACTTGTATGGTTTGGTGTGAGTCTAAAACACTAGGTTGAGTGTGAGTTTTAGGAAAACACTTGTAAGGTTTGATGTGAGTCTAAACAATAAGTTGAGTGTGAGCTTGTAAAACACTAGTGATTGAGTGAAATAACCAATTGGTGAATTAGGGAGTGAATATAAAGTTGGTTAATACCTGAACCATTATAAAACTCTTGTGTTCATTTTTCTCCTACTTTTTCTCTAATTTTTCATTTTTGTGAGTTTCCTTTCAAATTTGCCGCTAATTCAACTCCCACTTCTTGGTGCACTAAGACCAACAAAACTCTAAGAATTAGACTTCAAAAGTTGGAATCAACCCATAAGATTGTTTTTTTTTTCTTTTTTTTTTTGGCTAATTATAAAATTTTATCAAAAAAATTTAGTATTAAACAACTTTAAAAAATATATTTAATATGGCATGTTAATTTATAATATTACCTTAGTAAAATTTTTAAGTTGTATAAAAAAGACACATCCAACATTTATATCCATTGCATAACTCAAAATTCATTAAATAATTAAAATTCTTTTTTTTTTTTTTACCTTTTTTCATTTTTTTTCTCTTTTAAATTAATTAGATCCTTCACTTAAATTAAAATAAAAATTCTTACCATTCAATTAGCAAACTAATGTAAAAAAGGCTATGGTCATAAATTGTTGATAAAAAAAAAATACATTATAAGAAATATGATTTTTCAACAATATAGTGTTTGCGTCAGCATTTCATAATATAAGAGGTCATATAATTTAGTGTTTGAGTACATGTTTTATAACACGAAAGGTCATTATTAATTCTAAGAATTATTTCCTTTAAATATGTTTTGATATAAAAAATATTAATTCGCTTAAAGGAATCATAAGTAGAAAGATACCTTGTATGAAAGTTTAATAGCACTAAATACTTAATTTTTTTAATTTTTTAATTTTATGTAAATCTTTTAAAATAGATAATTTTAACTAAAAATTTATGCATTTATTTGAATTTTATCTATAATTAAATTTAAATATAAAAAAATTTATGTTAACATAATTATTAAATTAATTAAAAATTATTTTTAAAAATTTAAACCAATAATATTTTTTTTATAAAAATATAAACTTTTTTTTGAAAAATAAAAACATAAAACTTCATTTATAGATTAATGAATTCTATAATTAATATTAATGCATCAAGGAGTATGATAATAAAAAAAAAGTAGAACATATTCAATATAATTTCTAATTGAGTACTTAAAATTACAATTCAATAAAAAAATACGCTTAACTCAATGATTACTAGAATCACAAATTTACTACTATAATCTTTAAATGAGTTCAATAGTTTAAATATTATTGATAAGGTGAAGTCCACTCAATTAGAAATAAAACTTCTATAAAAAGAGAACAAATTTTTATAAATAAAAATATACGTAATCTTTAAAAAAGAATAATAAAATAAAATAAAAGTACACACAACTATTAAATTAATGTCTATAAAAAATAAAAATAATAGATCTTCAAATATAATATATTAGATACATCATAATTAATAAGTTCATTTACATACTCTTTAATATTGTGCATCTAATTTAATAGAAAATATTGAAAATAGTTGACATTAATTTTAGTTGACATTAATTATATATATATATATATATATATATATATATATATATATATATATATATATATATATATATATATATAGAATAGTGTGTTTAAGTAAAATTTATATATATGGTAAAAAAAAAAAAT
>CATIWR010128383.1:0-26813 GCA_949677035.1 Omphalea diandra | reverse complement strand
ATGTCAAGATTGCTTCAACAAGCCTATTCATGAAGATACTGTCCTTGCCACTCGCAAACAGATAGAGTCTCGCAACCCTCTTGCATTTGCTCCAAAAGTTATTAGGAACTCTGAATCTGCAACTGAGATTGGGGTTAGTATCTAAGTGTTATCTTACTTTTTTATGTTGTCAATAATATCAAACTTCTTTAACTTTTTGTGCTTCTGTAACCCAGGATGAATCCAGCAAAACACCTGCCTCAGCACGACATAAAAGAGGATGCAACTGCAAGAAATCTAATTGCCTTAAGAAATATTGCGAATGCTATCAGGTTTTTCTCCTTGGGATACTGTTTATTCCATTCATGGTTCAGATAGACTGATTCATTATCATGATTTTCTTGTGAAGGGTGGTGTTGGATGCTCTATTAACTGCAGATGTGAAGGGTGCAAGAATGCATTTGGAAGAAAGGATGGTGAGTTCCTTTAAAAGCTTTAGTTGTTGCTACTTGAATTATGCAATAAATTTTCCCTAATTAATTTTGTGATCTAAAATGTATAGTTGTTAGTGCTGATAATATTTATTACTGCAGATTTGCTAAGAACTTAATTTCTTCTGGAATTCAGGATCTGTTCCTACAGAAAGCGAGGCTGAACTAGAAGATGAAACGGAAGAAGATGAAAAGAAAGGGGTTGACAAAGTTTCACAGAAAGCTGAGTTTCAGAATAATGAAGAGCAAAATCCAAATTCTTCTCTTCCCTTGACACCATTACCACTTTTCAGGTTTTGTTTATAAGCTATTTATTGCCTTATAGTTGACTTCTTTTTCTTCTACCACTTTTAAATGTTATTTTTGTAAGCCAGGCCATTGCTTCAGCTGCCATTTTCATCAAAGAGCAAACCACCAAGATCCTTTCTTGGAATTGGATCATCTTCTGGATTGTCTACTGGCCCAAAATATGGCAAACCCAACATTCTCAGACCTCAATCGAAGTTTGATAAACAGTCACAGACTATTCCAGATGATGATATGCCAGAGATCCTGAGAACTAACTACTCTCCCAGCACAGGCATCAAGACTTCTCCCAACAGCAAGAGGGTGTCTCCTCCTCACAGTTTATTAGGATCATCAACAGGTCAGAGGAGCGGCCGCAAGTTGATATTACAGTCTATACCTTCATTTCCTTCTCTCACTCCCCAGCACTGAAATGAAATGGAATTTTTCCCCTTAAAAGATCTGATGAAATTCTTCAACCCTTTTCTTTGGGTTGAGTGTTAAATTCGCTGGGTTCTGCTCTCCTTGTACAATAATACAATATTATATCAGGATCTTATAATGTCAGTTCTATCCAAGTAGTTGAGATCATTGTATAATAGGGTGATTTTGTTTTTTCATCTTAAAGTTTAATAACATCATTGTTTTAAATATAAATATTCACAATCCTGTTTTGGTTGGATGGTGATTAGTTTTGCAGGCTATCATTCCTTCATAGCAGTCCAAGATGCAGGAAATACACGGCAAAGCAAACAAATTGGTTAGCCACAGATTTGACTAAATCTTTAATGATGAGAATATGTTGGAGTTAGCCACAGATTTGAGTAATCCTTAATGATGGGAATATGTTGGATATTACAAATAAGTGTCTTAAATTATGCTGCCAAGTCAGTGTCAAGGACACAACTGTGTAAGTAAGACATCCTCTTAGCTCTCATTGCTCTGCAGTAGGTAGCGATAAAAAGGCCAGGCCGTTGAAGAATTTATCTACATACATGAGAATGAAGAAATGATCCGAGAAACATTTTGAGTTCTAAAAATATTTAACATGAGCGTGTGTCATTTTTTTGAGGAACTCTTTGGCTAAACCAAACGCAGCCGATTCCTGCAGGTTTAAACACAAACTCTGGATCTGATTCTATAATTCCTGGAAATAACTATAGCAGTTTACCAAATCCAAAATGTCCACCACATAAAACTACAAAAAGCTAGTTCACTTTTCAACTTCAATGGGCAGCAACAAGTTCATACTGCACTGATTAATCATGGTAGGCTCAAATTATAATAATACAAGCGTTAACATAAACAGCTTATTTTGGCTGCATCAGGCTAGTTCTTACTATTCTCCTAAAGCTAAAACCCACAAGATTCAACCTAACTAATCTAAGAAATGTTCTCTTAAACATAAGGTCGGGAACATTTCGAAGGAATTTTAACTAATATGTGTCACCTTGAGCTGCTTTTACTTCAATCTTCATGGATTGAAGGTCTTGCACACCCACAGAAACAAGCCTTCTTCTTCCTCCTGCCACTTCTCCTGCGACTGCTGTAAATAAAGTCCCTTAATATGACACCTGTTCTGCTTCCAGGAAACCTGTGCTTACCTTTGCTTTGATTTTCTTCCTTCAGTTTTAGCAGAATGCATTGGATGCTCTGCACCTCAAACTGCAGCCGTCCAATCTTCTCAGATGCATTCTGTGCTTGTTCTATTAGTCTGTTTCTGCCTACATAGCCAGTCTCTGCTGTTGCTATTGCGGTGTTCCCTTCTGAGGATGAGGGACTCTCTTCGATATCTTTTCTCAACTGATCATTAGCATCAACCAGCTGCACAATAGCATCCTCAACTTCTTGTATCTGTTTTTTCACAGTTTCATATTCAAGGTCAATGGCTTTCTTGATCCTCTTCATCTCAGTTTTCTTCTTCAAATCTGCCACAGATGTTCGAAGAGACATTAATTTCTTGGCATCAGAAGCAAGTCTCTCCCGAATCCTTCCATTGTTCCCCACTTGATTCAGCCCAGTAATCATGCTTGTAGACACCTCTAGCTTGTCAATGCCCACTTCCCTCTCCACCTGTAACTCTAAAGAGCGATCCTGATTTTTCCAGTTGGCATCTTTGGACTGATGTGATGCATTCACATTTACCAACTGTTTATTCACCTGCTTTTCTGTGACACCAAACACTGGATCAAGGCGACAGTCTTGCTCAGCAGATTCCCACAACTTGAGCATCTGATTCTCAGCCTCAACTTTCTCTCTCTTGCTTCTCCTATACAAAGAAGAATCTGAAACCTGATCAAGCGGAATGTCTTTCATCAAAATCCCATTCTTCACTTCAGAAATTTCAGCTTTATTTTTGTATGGCTTAGCATTACCAGCACATCTGTTTTCAACTTCTATCTCTTCCTTTCGTCCTCTCAATTCCAGCAGCTCAGCCCCTTTCACAGGATATTCTAGCTTGAGAGTGGAGTTCTCTCTTTCCTGCATTACAAGCCTATCCATTTCTCTGACCACTACTTTCTCAACTGCTTTAATTCTATTTTGTATCTTAAGCAGATCTGAAATCCCATCTGGCAATGTTTCATTGCATATGATTTCTTCTTTGCTCATTTCCTGAGGTTGTATAGCCTTTTCTAAGCCCTGATGACACAAGAAGACATGACATATTAGTATGTACCTATATATATCTATACAGAACAGCTGAATGGAACAACGCTTGGAGACAACTTGCTTGGATAGTTAAAGTTCTAACCTGAATATAATTCTGCAATACCTAAACTTGCAAATAACAAGAGAAACTCTTGATATTTACACGAACCATTTGAAACTCATGTAAAGTTAGTATTAGCAATTATAATATTTAAGAGAATTATGAAGTCTGTCACATGAAATGATCAATTTTGTAAAAGTAGAAGGTAAATTGGTGATTCAGTGGAAGGAAAGAACTTTACCATATATCCTTGACTGCCAGTTGTGAAAAACCTCGTGCAAAGAAGGGCATTGTGCTCAAGAGATTCCACATCATCTCTTAGAGATGCTATTACTGGCGCATATGCAGACAACTGAGCCTTCATTTCTCCAATTTCAGTTTCCAATAAGCCAAATCTATCATTCATCTGTTCAATTTTGATATCCTTGGTGGCATTTCCATCTTCAAGACTCTCACAAACTGCAGTCAGTTCATGAACTTTATTTTCAAGTAAGACTTCCTGTATGGAGGATATTTGAAGATCAAAATAAAATGATGAAGCCTCAGCCTCAAAAAGTTCAAACTCATTGCTTCTCTCTTGCAACTCCAAACTCAAGCTCTCTTCTCTAATCCTTCGTTCTTCAACTTCCTTACATAATGTACTCACTTCTGTCACCAGAATTTCATTTGCTTCTTTAAGACATTCAATTTCCTTCTTGTAGCTTATGTTACATTTGGACAGCTCAGCAACCTGCTTCCCAACGTCATCCCTAGCTATTTTTGAATCTTCACATTCCCTCTTCAGTTCCTCAATAGTTTTGCACAATCCTGCATTTAGATTTTGCATAGCCTTAAGCTTCTGTTCCACTTCTAGAAGCTCACTAGATTTCTGTCTGATAAAATCCTGTTCAATTAAAAGTTGACAGTTTAATTGATCAGTCAAGTCTTTGCCTTCTTGCAGCTCCTGGTGCAGATTCTCAATTGTTTCATTAAGATGTAAACTTTCTGCTTCTTTTGCTTCTAGCTTCTGCCCCAACATTCCAACCTTCTTCTTGAGTTCTATGTTCATCACATGGAGACTACTGAGATCTTCAGAAAGTGCTTCAAGTTCCTCAACTTTCTTGGTTCCAAAGCTCTTAAAAACTGATGATATGTTACCAAGATTGAGTACATCCAGGAGAGTTTCATTGTTTTCCTCCTCAAGTATACGCATTTCCTCTTTCAGACCTGAAAATTTCTCAAGCAAGGATCTATTTTCTCCAAGTGCTTTGAAGTTTTCTTCTTGCAATGCCAAGTAAGAACCCTGCAAACTTGCAAGATTCACACGATGGCTTTCAAATTCAGCCTTCAGTACTTCCTCCTGCTGCTCTCCCTCCCTTATTTCCAACCTCAACTGCCTGTTAATCTCCAGAAGTTCATGCTTATCCTTTTGCAACAGAGTGCACTGCTCTCTCATAATTCCAAACTCCTGCTCAAGGATTTTCTTCTCTGACTCAAGTTCAGCACCCTCTGATCTTAGCTCTCCAAGTAAAGTTAAGAGCACTACATTCTCCACCACTAATTGCTGCTTGTCATCTTCATTTCTCAGAAGCAAACATTTTAGGTCCCTCATGTTGTCCAAAATCTGAAGAAGAGGAATTTGCTCTTCTCCAATCCCATTTTCATGCTCACTAACTGGAGCAAATTGAACAGCCTTGAACACTTGATGAACCCCCATTCTCAGCTTTTCAATTTCATCCAATAAAAATTCTACTTCCACCTGCTGCTCAAGATTCTCAGTCTCCAACTCTGAGATCAGTTTATTTGACAATTTGGATGCCTCAAAATGTTTTCTGCATTCAATCAACAGAGACAGATTCTTCTCCTCCAAATCTTGTATAAACTTCTGCAAGATGAAGATCTCAACTTGAGCATTTGCTGCCTTGTCTAGTTCTTCTTCAAATTCTTTCTTACTCAACTTACTTTGTTCTTTCAGCAGGAGGACCTGGTTCTCCAGATTGCTCATTCGGGACTCACTAGATTGCATGTAACATGTATGCTCCTTTTTTTCTATGCCAAGGAAACTCTGCAATCCTTTTACTTCACCCAGTGTCGACTCTTTCTCTTTCTCCAGATCACTATATTTTTCTTCCAATCCTGTAAACCTCCTTTCAAGGTTTCCCAGTCTCTGTTCAACATTTTCCAGCTGAGACACGAGGATGCTTCTTTCATTTTGAAGATTGGATTTCTCATTTTTGAGCATCTGGCAGAATTCTTCTAAACTTTTTGACTTTTCCCTTAAACCTTCAAGTTCAATGTTTGCATGAGAAAGAGAATCCTCCAGTAAGGAATCCTTGTCCAATAGCTTCTGCATATTCTCAGTCATTCTTTGTAACTGGGAAAGCAAGATGGCTTTTTCAGCAACAAGACCAGATTTTTCTCCTTGAAGAAACTGGCAAGACTCCTGCAGCTCTTTAACCCTCTCTATTGATACTTCCAACTTGCTATTGAGTTCAGATAAAGATCTCTCCAAAGCAACATTCCTCTCCAGAAGCCCATTCATGTCCCTCAGCTTCTTACAGAGATCTTCCTTTTCATGTCTGTCTTTTTTGCAGACTTCTTTCAGCTTCAAATTTTCACCTTGCAATTCCCTGATTGATGAACTGAGGCACTCAGGATCCATACCTATTGCGTACACTTGCTTCAATAAAGTCTGATATCTTATATTCAAGTCTTCGATTTCCTTCTTCAAATTTTTAATCTCTTGCTGTAGCAAGTTGGTTTGGGCCACTTGCAGGCCAAGGTCCTGCTCAAGTTTATCTTTCATTTCCTTCAAGCCAAAAATTTCATTCTGCAAATTCATTATTGAGCTGCTGGAGGAACTGTTCAATTCAGTGAGAGTCTGGTTATCTTCCTTTACCCGCTGGAGGTTTTCCTCAAGGTCATTGTTGCATATCTCCAAGTCCTTCAACATCTGTAGTCTCTTCTGAAGGTCCTGGGCCAAAGCTCTCTGCTCCTCCTGAGATTGGGAGTGCAACTTCTGCAAAGTTTGCAAAGCAGCTTCAACTTGAACAACGCGTGAGTGCTCAAATTGCAGCAAATTCTGAAGTTTCTCCAATTTGTTTTCCTTCTCAGAAAGTTCTTGATCCTTTGTTGCTATCTTCTGCGCCAGATTGTCTGCCTCCAACTGCAGAGACTGATTCGATCTCTCTAAAAGAAAGTTCTGTTCTTCTACTCTTTTCAGTTTTGTAGCCCCTATCAGAATTTCATTGTTTAGTCTTTCAACATCTTCTTGGGCATGAGAAATTTCACCCTCCAGTTTTGCTATTCTCTCTAAACACTGCTTATACCGAAGCTCTGCAGCTTCTCTCTCTTTGTTCAACCTAGCAACAGCTTGCTTCAATGCTTTAATCTCAGCTTCAGCGCTTTCAGTTTGCTCATTAAGCACTCTGGCATTTGCCTCAGCAAGAGAGATTTTATTCTCCAAAATTGATATCATTTCAATACATCGGTTGTACTTAAGACGACCAGCTTCCTTTTCAGCCTCCAGGGCAGAAAGTTCTTGCTTGAGATTTTGAGATTCTATTTCTGCTTTAACAGCTCTCTCATTAAGTCCCTTTGCAACCTCTTGTGTTTCAGAGAGTGTATCCTCCAGGATAGAAATTCTTCCCAAGCATTTATTGTACTGAAGAAGACCAACGTCCCTCTCAGATTCTAATTTAACAAGGGCTTCCTTTAGGATTTTAACTTCAATTTCAGCTCTGCTTGCTCGCTCATCAAGCCCTCCAGCATCCTTAAGTTCTGTCTCCAGACTAGATAACTTCTGCAAGCTCTGCTGGTACTGAAGAAGAACAGCTTCCTTTTCAGCCTGAATCTCCGCTAGAGTTATCTTCAAGTTTTGAACTTCAGTTTCAGCTTGCTTTACCCTTTCGCCCTCTACCATTTCATGGACATTTGGTCTATTTTTTATCTTTCCTTTAAACAAATCATTGACCTGTTTTAAACCCCTCCTGTATATACCAGAGTCTGATCCTTCTGAATACCCTCCATTGCTTTTCATGGCATGTAGGTTGGCTGAAGAGAGCCCTACAGCATCATTATGGAAGTCATCTGGATCAAGCAATGCACTACTTTGGTGTGGCACTTCTGGTGTGTGAGGTTCACCATCAGGACCTGAATGGCTGGGTGAATCATCAGTCGGCACATAGGGAACTTCGTTTGGAAATGCTTCTGCCATGGTTTGATGAGCTTGACGAAGCTCCAAAGTTGCATGATCATATCTCTCTGCCAGCGCACGATAAGCTCGGTAGAACTCTTCAACCAATTTCATCAGCTCTGGACGTTTTTTATAGTACATTTCTGCCCTCCTTGCAAATGAATCTGCATCTTCTTCAATGAGTTTGATCATTGCTTTTACTTTGGCATCCATATCTGTTAAAAACATGTTGATGTTCATTGAGAAAATGACCCACAAATTGTAAAATTGCAGAATGAAAATATACGTAAGCCATCAGTTCAATTTCTTACTAGAAGCAAACCAATGAACAGTCACCATAGCTCTAATACCTCTCACAAATTATAGCAATTAGGAGCCTAAGCTATAACTTTCATCACCTAAGCTACAAATTTTCATCATGCACGATCGGAGGGTAGAAATTCTATGAACTATTCACATCCATATCTACATTAAAAAGCAAAATGTACACACTTTATGAGAAACTAGTGTGGGAAAATATTTTAGGAACTGTGAGCCTAGATTTACTTAACAACAAAAGAACACCTTTGGTTTCCTTGCAAGATTGAAGAACATAGCACAAAAGTGAAGGCACACACGAGACAAGCATAGTTATAAGACACAGGTTTTACTGCACCGTAAGGGTATGTTATGCACAATATTTAAATCTGCCTTTTTAAAATGAAGTTTTTTTTAAAAAAAAAAAAAAGCCTCCGTCTTTCAGGATTATTTTGAGTTAGCATGTATGCATCAGTATCACAACTTGTTGGAATCCACCATATGCAGTTAGACTGTTACAGTCCTCAGATTGATACTTGATAATAAATTATAAATTCTCTATAAAAATAAGAATCCTGGATTGAGGAACCTCATGCAAAGAAAATTTTAGCAATTGAGCTGATTTGGAATAGCTAAAAGACGATCAATTAAGAATTTTCTAGTTTTAAGCAAATAACATACGGAGTTGCTCACAGGGTGATAATGTGAAGAGTTTATCTTGGACCATCAATTACCAAAGCCCTAGGTTCAGCTTAAACTATTTTTTTGCTTCCCTAAATATGACAATACCATCCATTGTCTTTTTGATCCCTTATTCAGCTATAAGCCTTTTAAGCTTCAATGACCAACAATTACATACTGCCAAATAAGCTTAAGGTCAAGTCAGAACAGTTGATGACAACAGAATTTCATTTATGAGTTTTCTTCACTTAAGTGACCAACTATCAATTTCACAGCCAAGCCAGTACAGTGGCATCAATATAAAGCTCTTAACTAAATTCAGCAGTCAAGTCTTTACAAGACCTCTTCCTTCCAATACCCTGGTATCCCATGTAATCTTTTAACTTCTACATCCATGACACTCAAAAGAACTTAAGAATTCATTAGACAGTGGATATATGCATTAAATAAAGTAATTTTCAAGATTATTCACCAAGTCTAAGAAGAAAATACAGACCTGTAAGATTTTCCTGAAGCCATTTGGAATTCTTCGGGCTAATGTGGCTATCCCACCACCAAGAATACAATCGCCTGGATTCAGAATGCGATAATGTTGCCATGATCCCAGCCAAGAACAATAAAGCAACTGGTATGGACTTTGCAACAGCCTGGTCTTTGCACCAGAAATAAAAACCCAAGTAACGGATCCAGGCCAGACTACTGATGTAATTTCTTCCAATTACCCAATTAAACACTAATAGAACCTGCCAGATCTTTGTTTCACTCCTTGAACCTACACAACCCAAGTTCATCAAGAACTATCAAATTAAATAAAATATCAAGAATGCGTCCATCAACAACAGTAATTTAGTATGCTGGCTACCTATTCAATTGACCAACACTCAATAATTCTCCAGCCGAGCAAACCACCTTGCTTCAGTAAACTTCAAAATTCATAAACCGAATGAAAATGAAATCAGATGTTCAAACCTGTAAATCGCAAAACATTAGTGAAGATATGGCCCCCAAAAAAAAAAGTGAAGAAATAAAAAATTTGAAAAAAGGAGAAATTAGAAGGCTATAAACTCAAAATACAAGCTTGCATTCTTTTGATCTCCCAAAGTCTATAGGATGTGAGAACCAATAATATGCTGCATTAAAAAATGATTGACAAGTATGACCCCCCATAGAAGCCCTTTTGCAAATAATTTAACAATAAGGAACATTAAAAAAAAAAAAAATTGAACATATAGACCAACGACTGAAACCGATAAAAAGCTAATGAAATCAAAATCTAAAATCTACCATTGAGTAAGACAACCTTGGCGCAATTGCTCTCAAGGAGAGCCTAGGAAAAAATATCAATCTTGACGCAAACAAAAGACTATGAACCTACTGAGATAGCAATGACAGTTCGCATGAACACAAAAATAATAAATGATCTTTAGACGTTGTACTGAAGTAATAATGGATTTTGATTTGCAAAAAGAGGCTACCACCCAAAAGACGCCAAAACAGAAACTTTAATCAAATGGGTATCAACAAAACTGCAAAAAATCGTATCTTCATGGCCATTAGAGATCAAACACATACAAAAATGATAAAACCCAGTAACGGGTAGTGATCACTCATCAGCAGCTGCGATTTGCCAAACCACCAGCTGGACATGATCCAAGTCATCCCATTTTCTCTCTCTAACTCAGAGTCTCCTCTCTCTACAATGAGTCGACTGCAATATATCTGCTAATTAGGCCGACAGACTGTAAAAAAAAAAGTGACAGAATGAGCAGAAGGACAAGTTTAAGACTTTTGGTATAATAGAAGAAGATTAAATAGAATAAGTATGTTAATTATCAAGTGTGTATGGGATTAAGGGCGGATTAGACCTGATAATTGTCAGTGTTAATTGCAGTTATGATTTGATTAATGTTGGGAGATACTGATAAAAGGTCATATTCTTCAGTTTTTCCTTTGGTATCTCTTGTCGTTACCTTTTTATCAGGAACGAGATGGGGACTGCTATAAAGTACCATGAAAATAAAACTCATTACTCAAATGACTAATCTACCATTGCTTAAGATCGCAATAATGTTCTTTCTTGGGTTCTGTAATCTGACTCTTTCCTCTCCTTTTTTATTTTTGTCTTGAAAACAAAAAGTGGCATTCACGTGTTTGAAATTTTGGTGTCTTTCCACTTAACATAATCCTATTCTTTGTCAACATTTTTTTTCTTGGTAAACAATCTAACCACATAGAAATATGAAGGTTGTGGGGAAAATGTATAGGCAAGACATTCCTGTAATGTAGACTAGAGGAGAGAATTATCAACTGAAAATTTGGTGATTAATCAATTTTCTATTTATGTACCCAATTTTGAGTTACATCATAAATTAAGGAAAACGGGGGGACTTTTGATTTTAGACAGAATTTTTTTTTTCAAGATGTATAATTTAAAAATATAAATCATTTAAGTATTATTGATCATATTAATTTTTTTTTTCTGAAACATAATATATGGGAGTATAATGAAGAATATATATATATATATATGGTAAAAGTATAGTGATAAATTATTTAATTAATTGAAATAAATAAGCTACAAATAGAGTGGAATATCCCATTTAATTAGTTTTATTGTGGCGTGAAATACCCAATGCTGCTTGGGCCAGTTGTTGAACATTGAATTTAATAGTTTTGATAGATGAGATGAGCATGCGACTTCTAGCACATTGAATTCTATAGGCCAACCATCATATTATAATTATAAAGGATTGATTCTGGTTCCATGGCAGGGGTGGCCATGGTTTAAGAACAGACGGTTCACGGTTTCACTCTTATTGAAATTGGCCCTGAATAGTTCTTTAGGCGGTTTAAATTCAGTTCAAACCGGCTGGTTTTGGTTCATGATTTCAGTTTCAACCAGTTCGAATAATATTAAAAAATATTTTAAACTTCATTTTCTTATAAAAAAATTAAGCATATATATAAATAAGTGAGTGTGTATATATATATATATCACAGTTTTCCGGTTCAATAAAAAAAATTGGCCTTGAATTGATCCTTCTATGGTTTAGGACCGATTCAATTCCGATTCCGGATTTGATCGATTTCAGTATATAAATTTTCGTTTTCCCTTTTTTAACTGCAATTTCTGCATAGTTATATTTAAAAAAACCCAACAAAAAAAAAAAAGAAGAGAAATGCTTCACTTAATTATTTAGCAACCCATAACATGGCATCTAATAACAATAATAATAAAAAAAATTGTGAAAATGGACCAAGCAGTCAAAAGGAAATCATATAAAATTTGCAGCGATTCAATTTATTTCATTCGATTTTTTATCAAAATTAAATAAATCAATTTTTATATTTTAAAATTAAATTGAATTTAAATTGTTTAAAAACTTAAATAAATTGAACTTTATATACTTATAAATTAAATTAAGTTGAATTTATAAAATTTTAATTTGGTTAAACTCTATTCGATTAAATTACATATATTTCAAATTGATTTGATTTATTAATAATTTTAATATATTCAATTTATTCGATTTGTTATGTAAAAGTCGAATCCAACTAATTGAATAATTTGATGAGATTTTTGCCCATCGCTACTCCTGGTTTTGGACAAATTTCAAATACTCTTCTAAATTATAGGGTTTTTCTTTATGCATGTATGTGTTATTTTTCTCATTTGTAAGGATTTTAACATGTATTTCATGATATGATATGAGATTAATTATCTTCTTATGGACACTTTCCCCCTATTCATTATTGGCTAATTAAGGTAGAAACCAAGATTATTAGTTTGAAAGGTGGGCCATTTTGTAAGGTGGTGAAATCTCTGTCATCACTTGATTGGACAAATATGAAGGTAGGCTTGAAATAATAATCCATATAGTTCCTTCAAAGTTTCTCTATTTGGAAGAGGAGGTGGCTCCATCAAGCACAAGTAGACGCTATGGCTTCTTCCTCACCCTATGAGGAGGTGGCTCCATCAAGCACGAGTAGACGCCATGGCCTCTTCCTCACCCTATTGTTATTGTCTTCAAATCATTTTTCTTTTTTTATATAATTCAAATCAATAAATAATTTTTGTAACAATATCTATAGTTTCTTTTAGTTTCAGCCCCATCGCCCCTTAAACAATTGAAAATTATTAACTGAAGACGTGAAAAATGAAAATCCTTAATAGTTACTAGCCACGATTGATGCAGACCAGAATTGAGAGACTATTAGTCATATACGTATTCTCTAAGGCACCACATTATTCATTTTCATTTTCACTAAATGATATAATATATTGTGCCAAGTAAACTAATAATTAAATATTTTTATAATTAAAATAATATATAAAATTTGACAATGTAAAAGGGTTTTCATGTAAAAATGAATCAATGATGTTTCATGTAAAAAAAGTATAGGAAGGTTTTGATATAAAAATAATTTATAAAAAAATTTAACAATATAAAAGTTTTTCATTTTAATCATCATTAAGACTTTAATAATAATAAATATTTAGTTTTCTATATAATAAAAAAAATTAAAAGAGAAAAATTAGCTAACAAAAAAGTGAAATTGTGAATTTTAATATTTTTATAAAAATAATTATATTATTATTAAAATCCAGTATTCTAATTTAATTATAATGATAATTTTTATTATTTTATTTACTTAAAAAGGTCTAATTACAAAATGATTTTTATAAAACAATAATATATTATAAATAATAATGAATTTTAATAACTAATTATTTGATATACATAAATATTAAATTTATTATTATATTTATATTGCGCTTGGATTCATGAATAATTAAGAATATATAATATAGATAATATTTTTCACCTGTCTGAGCAGTAGAAAATGCTTACCATCTACAGTATAATATTTCTAAATATAATCACATGATATGTAAAATTATAAATTTATTAATTTGAAAATTCATTAATTTTAGAAATGATATAATTTTAAATATTACATAATTATATTTAAAAATATCAAATTGTTAAGAAAACTGTCCATACAAAAAATAACTTCAAGGGAGAAAAGAACATAAGTACGCTATATAACGAAAGCTTGAAGACAGAAAAATAGTGCTAATAAAGGAATGTCTAACCTCTCAAAAAGAAAGCAAATAAAGTCAAATTATAGTTAGAAATTAGAATGGAATACAATTTGCCCCTAAAATGTTATAATCTGAAGAAAACAACCAAATTTCAGTTGCAAGAAAATCTGAATCAATGATGTTTGATTGGCGATTACGGGCAGTAGAACTTGTGTTATTGTTTGACCGTTTTGCCCATCCTCAAGAAGAGGAGAGTTTCTTTAACTCTAAAGTTGTTAACCTGTAACCACAGATGATAAGAGTCTTGAACAGGAACAGGATATGATATGATATGATATTTTAAGATGGATGGCTTTTATATCAGCTTTTTGATGACTTGATTGTGGACCCAATTATCACATGGAGGTAATTGGAGGAGATTTTGTCTTATGAACCCACACCTTTGTCTGGTTCGTGAGCCACGATGATCTATTCTACTAAAACTGGAAAGGCAATTTTCATATCGACTTTTAAGATGCAAAGTAAAAAGGATTTCATTATGAACTCAAATACTATTTCCACGTGAATCTTTTAGTGTATGAAACGAAATAATTGACATTCATTTTCTTTTTGTTTGCATTGCAATAATAAATTTAATGATATTATGGTCTCATTTGGTTAGAAGATCTACATGCGATATTAAGTTACCATAATAAATTTCAATAATCTTATAAAAAAATCAGTTGAATCTCATTATAGTGAATTCTACTGTAACGAATTTAATAATATCATTAAATAATGTAGTCTAATATAATGTAAATAATAATTTTCTTATAATCAAACGGTATCTAATCCTATTTAATTCAATAATGAATAATAATTTTTATTTAATCAAATGATAAATTATTAATTACGATATCATAGTGTAAAAATATAAATGACACAACCCTGAAGCATAAAATTGTCAGGATTCGAGGCAAATCCTGACACTTCGAGCCCTTAGAGGACTCATTTACAAACACAGTGCCGAAGTGGTCTTCCTTTCAAAAACTAAGAAGAATGCTACTTTTTTGAAAGTTTAGAGAGTTCAGTTAGGCTTTGATCATAGCAATTACGTTAAGCCTCAGGGAAGGAGTGGTGAACTAGCTCTCTAGTGGAGAAGGTCTTTTCCTCTTCAAATCCACATCATGAATTGCCACTATTTTCATTGCATGGCATTCACTCTTAAAAATTAGCATGTAAGTTTTATGTATGGAGACCCTACTTTCCAGGGGAGGTCTGGTTTCCTAGAATCTCTCAAGGAGTTGCATATGAAAACTAGAATGCCTTGGCTTTGCATTGGAGATTTTAACATCTACAGTGACCAAAAGGACAAATGGAGACCATGGTCTATTAATTGAAGTCAAGGTTTTGCCTTCCAAGATTTTATGTTTAACTACTCTCTTATGGAAATGTCGTTCCAAGGTAGTAATGGCGAGAGTTATTCTTGCAAGCCTAACTCTCTCATAAGGCCTGTTTGGGTTCTGATTATTGACCTTTGATTCTCCATTTCTAGAATCAAATCTGTTGCAAGAGGAAAAGCTTTAAATTTGAATCTCAATGGACTACAAGTGAAGATTGTGGGGTTATTATTAAAGCTCCTTATAATCAACCAATCTCACCATTAATAAGAGTGCCTTAGAAACTCCAGTGATGCTAACAAAATCTATCTCTATGGAGTAAAGAATCATTCGACAATTTAAAAAAGAAGATTGATGAGTTGAAACAATAGATAAACTTATTAGAAGGAAATCTTACAAGATCAATGAATAATGCGGAGCTAAAGCAATTGAAAGGGGAACTCAAACAATTATGAGATAGAAAGGAAATATATAGGCATTAAAGGGCCAGGGTGAATTGGTTCTGCTATGATGATAGAAATACATGTTTCTTCCATGCTAGCACCATTATCAGTGGCATTGTAACCAAATCACTAGGATAAGAAATTGAAAGGGTCTATGGATTGAAGAAGATGACCAAGTCAGGCTAGCTGCTAAAGGTTTCTTCCAAAACCTTTTTACTAAGGATGGGAGAACTCTTTTAGATGAAGCCTTCCAAAACATCCCCTAACTTATAACTCCAACTATCAATGAAGATCTCAGTGCTCCAATCAAGCAGGAAGAAGTGATGAATGTTGTTTTGAATTTAGGGGGCATACAAAGTACTAAGTCAAGACGATTTTCTAAGATTGTTCTTTGAAAAATACTAAAACCTAATCAAGGATGACATCATTGCAATGGTGTAGGGGTTTTTCTCTACTAGGTAACTTCCCCAAGGTATGAACCATACTCTTATTACTTTGATTCCTAAGAAAGGCCTACCAAAATTTTTTTTTATAAATATTGCCTTATAAGTCTTTGAAACTTTGTGTATAAAATTATATCCAAAACATTGACAAATTGACTTTAACCTTGGCTTGATGATATTATTTCACCATTTAAGTGTTCCTTTGTACCAAATAGATGCATATAAGACAACATATACATTGTTCAAGAAGCCTTTCATGCATTGCATCATTGCTCAAAGGGAAAAAAGACCTCTATGGCTATTAAACTTGATATGCATAAATCACATGACAAAGTCAACTGACAGTTTTTATTATCAATCATGAAACATATGAGTTTTTATGACTTGTGGATAAATCTCATTTATTTCTACTATCTCATATGTTGTTGTGGTTAATGGTTGTGCTTCTAATACTTTTTATCCTTCAAGAGGGCTTAGATAAGGTGACCTATTGTCACCCTATCTCTTTCTTTTTATCTCTGAGGTTTTATCCAGGAATTTAAAAGTTGTTGTTTTGCAAGGTCATCTAAAATCTTTAAAATCAAAAGAAATCCTCCTTCCATGTCCCATCCCTTATTTACAAATGATTCGTTAATTTTCGAGGAAGCTTCTAAGGAGGAAGCACTCACTCTAAAAAATCCCCTGCCAAATTATAACAACGCTTCAGGTCAATTGGTGAATTTCTCTAAATCTGATATCACCTTTAGTAAGAATGTCAATTATGGTCTAAAAAATGATCTCTGCCAGATTTTATAAATGTCCAATTTAGACTCTTTGTCTAAATAATTGGATCTTCCATTATCCTGGGGGGGTGATCCAAATCAGAGGCCTTAGCATTTTTATAGGATAAAACTCAATAAAAAAAATTCAAAGTTGAAAGGGACAATTATTATCCATAGTTGGGAGGGAAATATTATTAAAATTTGTCCTAAATGCTATTCTTTCTTATGTTATGTTTGTGTTTAAACCACCAAAGAATGTGATCTCAAGGATGAAGCGTCGTGTTGCTAAATTGCAGTGGAATTCAAATGAAGATAGAAAAAAGATCCATTGGATGAGTTAGGCACAATTAGCTAAACCAAAATCTACCAGAGGTCTTGGCTTCAAAGAACTTGAACTTTTTAATCTAGCTCTTTTAGCGAAACAAGCTTAGAGACTACTCCAAAATCTAGTTTCACTCTAAGCAAAAATCATGAAAGGTATTTATTTTCCAAATGACTCTTTTCTTAATGCCAATTCAGGCAATCGACCATCTTAGGCATGGAATAGCCTCCTCAAAGGTAGAAATGCCCTTACATTTGGCCTTTGATAAAATGTTAATAATGGGATAAATATCAATGTGTGGTCAAGTTTCTGACTTTGAATTTTGAAACTTCCAAGAGATGGAATCTAAAGTCTAAAATCATGAAAGGCATTTATTTTCCAAATGACTCCTTTCTTAATTCCAATTTAGGTAATCGACCATCTTAGGCATGGAATAGCCTCCTCTAAAGTAGAAATGCCCTTACTCTTGGCCTTCAATAACATGTTAATAGTAGGATAGATATCGATGTGTGGTCAAGTTTCTGACTTAGAATTTTGAAACTTCCAAGAGATGTAATCTAAGGTCTAAAATCATGAAAGGTATTTATTTTCCAAACGACTTTTTTCTTAATGCCAATTCAAGCAATCAACCATCTTAGGCATGAAATAGCCTCCTCCAAGGTAGAAATTCCCTTACTTTAGGCCTTCAATAAAATGTTAATAGTGGGATAGATATCGATGTGCGACAGCATCCTTAGATTCCATCTCTTGGAAGTTTCAAAATTCAAAGTCAGAAACCTGACCAATGTTCTATTGTGTTAGTTTTAGATCTCATCATCCAAGACACTAGAACATAAGATGTTAATATGTTCGCCTCTTACTTTACTACATGCAAATCCAAGCCATTCTAAAAATTCCAGTTGGGCCTCTCAATCATCATGATGTCTTGGTTCGACACTATAACAAAAATGACTCACTTAGTTAGATCATATTACAACATTCTTAAGGAGAAAAAGGATGAATTGTAGAATGGTGCTAGCACTTCATCAACTCAAAAATTTGCTTCTTTTTGGCAGAATTTGTGGGATCTACGAATCCCTCCAAAGGTGAGAAATTTTATTTGAAGAGCAATGTTAAATTCTCTTCCAGTAAGAATTAATTTACACAAAAGACATTGTCACCATTCAACTATGTCTTATCTTTGTAATAAGACTGAGGAGTCTTTAGAGCACCTCTTTTTTCTTTGCCCTCTTACTAAAGCAATTTGGTTTGGTAGCCAGGGTTATTCCCCTAGAATGGTAGGTTTCACCTCTTTTATTAACTAGTGGGAGAGTATTTCTACTTTCTTCAAACTTCATGAGGAGGAATAGAAGATTAATTTATGTGCATTTATGTGCTAGTACATATAAAAAGTAAGGAATTATTTTGTTTTCAATGGTCTTCCTGCAGATTCTATTACTATTATTAGCAAGGCCTTCTCCTTCTCGTTTTGAATATTCAGAGACATTACCATTAAGTCAATTTTCTCTTCCTAGACCATTTAAATTAGCATTGTCCTAATCTGTCACTATAGTCCCCTCCTCCCCCTCCTCTCCATAAAGTGTCATCAAGGTTAATTGTGATGCCTCCCTTTTGTATCAGATCAATTAGGCTGGTTTAGCAGTAATAAGCCAGAATCATAAAGGGGAATTGTTACACTTTCAAGCCAAATGTATTCCTTGCTAGTTCCCTCTTATCGCTGAGGCTGAAGCACTTAGATGGGCTACCTAGTCTCTATGCAAACAAGGTGTAAAGAATATTATCATTGAATTTGACTCTTGGATCACTATTAAGACATTAATGTTATAATTTAGGATCTAGTACATGAATTTAGAACACCATTTAAAGTTAAGCAGAATCAAGTTGCGTACCTATTCACGCGGTAATTCCGAAATTGTTCTGTGCCATAATTGTTACCACTGAAAATTGAACATTGAGATTATAGATGAGAATGGTTGAAAACGAAAGCTAGGTCTTCCTCTCTTTGACCTTCTCACAAGAAAGTTACAATGGACATAGCAACTAGGGTTAGAGTTATGAAGGCAGGAGAGAGGACTTAGCCTATTTATAATAAATTTTAACAGGATCATCCATCATAAGTCCATGTTACATTGACCGTCTTCCATATCGGCCCACTGAAGGTTTCACAAGCTCATAACTCATTTAATCACTATTTTAATTGGGCTTACTCACTAATCAATGAACGATATTATTCAGTCTGTTTTATAAAACAAACTCATAATTAATATTAACTCACACAAATATTTCAACATTCTCTCATTTGGGCAATATTAATTATGGTTTTTTTATATTTTATGAAAGAAAATATTTTTGAAAATGACTCTCGGACTAAATACTTTAAACTCAAATGTGACCACAAAATTTTATAAAACATATAGTTTATTGATAAAATGACACCTTAAACATAATCATGTCCACATAAATTATCAACATCGGATCATGACAGTAATTATGCCCCTTATTGATACAGTGTTAATTCATAGTCACAAATATTGATAATCTAACTGACCTAGATTCTAATATGGCAATGTAGCAAGAAAATAGCACTCACATATGATCAATACACTATTTTCTTTGTCAGTCTTCCAAATATTTCTCTTTCACACATGCTCAAACGAACAAGAGAAATTTATAAGGATTCACAATAAGACTTTTATTTCCATTTTTGAAATACACACAACATATGCCTTAGCTTTTGTTTTCAGAAATACAATTGAAAACTTATAAATATAGCTTAAGATAATCACACTATTCTTAAGCACATCACACACAACTCATAGTATATATAACATGCACATACGCATAACAAAAAACTACAAAGTACTCAATTCATATAAATAAATATAAATAAGCAATGTAGCAAAATTATTTAACTTAGACGTTCAATTACAAACATAAAATTCTCACTAACCAAATACATCAAAAGACTCCACAACACCCATATCACAAACATATTTCTTGAAAATTATGGGTCTAAGTCCTTTGGTTAGAGGATTAACCAACATCAAATCAGTACTAACATATCGAATCTCAGTGTCTCATTTCTTTACTAAGTCTCTGACTGCAAGATATTTAATCTTTATATGCTTAGAACTATTCGAACTTTTATTGTTCTTAAAGAAGAACACAACAATATTATTATCACAATAAATTCGAAGTGATTAACCACAAGCAAACCAGAAATAAAATTTTTCAACCATATAGCTAGTGTACTAGCACCATAACAAGTAACAAACTCAGCTTGCATAGTAGAAGAAGTTATAAGTGTTTGTTTAACACTTTTCCACGAAATGGCACCATCGGCAAGCATAATAAATATAACCTGAAGTGAACTTCATATAATCTTGACAGTCTGTAAAATCAGAGTCCGAATACCCACTACTTCAAGATCATCCACACGCCTATAAACCAACATATAATCCTTTATCTTTTACAAGTATCTCATTACATTTTTAGTAGCTACACAATGATCCCACCCAGGATTAGAAAGATATCGACCAAGAACACCAACAACGTATGTAATATCTGGTCTAGTACACACTTGGGCATACATCAAGCTGTCAACTGCACTTGCATAAGGAATACTATTCATGGTTTATTTATCTATATCACTTTTAGGGCATTGCTCCTTATTAAATTTATCTCCTTTATCAAGTATAAATAGCCATAACGTGAAAAATCATTAATGAAAGTAATAAAATATTTATTGCCACAAATAGTAAGTGAATAAGGTCCACTAATATCCGTATGAATAATCTCCATAAGATCTTAACTTCTATTAACACCTTTCTTTTTATTCATAGTCAATTTACCCCTTATATAATCCACACAAACATCTAGATCTTCAAAATCAAGAAAAGAAAAAATGTCATCTCTCATTAGTCTTTCAATTCTTTCTCTAGATATATGACCTAAACATTTGTGTCGCAATGAAAAGTATTTTTCTTTAATTAAGGATCGTTTGGCCACAATATTGATTTCACAAGAAGTTTCACAATCTCTTGCATCATCCAAACACAATCTATATAAATTATCGAATAAAACACATTCAACGATCAATTTAGAATCTCAAAACATATTGGATCTTCCATTACCAATAGCAAAATGATATCCAATTTTATCCAAAACAGAAACATAAACCAAATTTCTCCTAAAAGATGAAACATAAAAGGTGTTCTCCAAAACCAGACAAAATTCATATTCCAAGATTAACCTAACTACTCTTATTTGCTCGACATCTATCTTCAAATTGTTTCCAACTCTAAGCTTAGACTCCCTTTAATTTGGCTTTTGTCTGCTTATGAACCCCTTATTCTTCTTTCTTCTTTAGCTAAGCTATGAATTGATGACAATATTTTCTATTATAACCTTTTTTTATGACAAAAGAAACACTTCACCTTATTTTTGTGGACAATTCCAAAATCTTCCCCTCTCTTGGTCTGAATCCTATTATGCCATTTAAAATTCTGATTCCTTTTAGAAGCATAATAATTAGGTTTAAACTTGCTTTTATCATTTTTAGGATTAGCCCTAGGTTGTGTCAATAGCATGACAACCTCACCCTTTTCTTTCTTAATTTTCTTTTTCTCAGCATCGCATTTGGTTATAAAGTTATTAATGGTCCAAATAGTATTTTAGGTGTTATAGGCAGTTTTAATTTGGTTTAATTCAGGAGGCAAAGTGTTTAAAGTTTGGTGAACAATAAATTCATCAGAAATCTCAAGTTTAAGGCCTTTAAGTTTGGTTTGGAGGTGAACCATATTTAGAATGTAATCCCTCACATTCCTACTTTGGTTATATCTCATACTGGTCAACTAACTCATTAGGGTCCCAGTCTCACCCTTATCGGATACAAAGTATCTATTTTCTACAGCAACAAGGAAAATTTTGGCAGTAACGTCCGTAGGCAAACTACTCCTAAGATATTTAGGAATAGTTTTCCTCATAACTATAAGACATAGACGATTCGATCTCTTCCACTTGGCATGTAGTTCTTTTTCTTTAATATTACTTTTACGGGTGGGTTTAGCAGACTCATTTTCATAAAGGACATAATCAATCTTACCCATTCTCAAGACAAACAAAATGTCGTTTTTTCACCTCTTAAAGTTTGTGCTCATCAAGAGTTCAAAAGTTGAAATACTATTGTTGAGACTAAAGGAGACTGTTTACGCAAAACAAAAACATATATTAGAATTGGGTTATGTACAAAAATCAGATTTATAATTTACACAATTTAGAAAATTTTGGCATCACTAAATATTTCCCTTTGGGCAGAACATACACATGCAATAAAATTTCTAGTTATGAAGCACACAATTGAGATCACATTAGTTTCAAGAAATCTATCCACTTTGGATAAACAGACTGTCTAGATTAATAGAACTCTGAGCACAAATAGTTTCATCTCAACAAGCACTCTTAAGATCAATGCATCTAATAACCCCCTTTGGGCATGTTATTATATATATTATTTTGGAATTATCTCTTCACAAAATTAAAAATAACTCTACGAATTTCAATGGATGTCCCACTTTGGCGGCAAACCTATATCAACCTATAAAATTATTTTTAATTAGAGATTTATAAAAGCCCAATTAAAATACATACTAAACACAAATATATATTTCAAAAATATACAAGGTACCAAACACAATATACCTTAATTTTAAAACATATGATCATTATCTTATATATGTGCAAAATAAATATTTATTGTTTATTTATTTAATTTTATCACAAAATTAATATCACTAAATAATAAACTGACAATTAACTGTATATATAAACCACCTAAATATATATATATATATTGAAATAAAATTAAAATATATTATGAAGTACATTAATATAAGCTTACTTATCTAAATATTTGACACATAAAAAATTAAAAAGTAATTGACTCAGTTCAGTCGATTAAGATCAAGGTTATGAGCCCTGCGATCGTGGGTTCGAAACCCACGACACCCATCCTTCTCCCCTTTATTTATTTATTTTTTTTGTTACAGAAAATCAATCTTGGATCGAACAGGGAGCCATTGCCGATCTTTGTTCACAATTTCAACACCATCAACAAACAATCACTAAACTCACAAGATTGAGAGCAAAGCACGATAAATCAACTCCACAATATCATAAACATAGTAACAAGACCACAAAAAGAAATCATTCAATCTCCAATTTCTTTTGTTTCGATTGGTGTGTATACTGATCTTTGCAAGCTGATCTTTGTGAGAAAAATCGGAACAAAAGAAAGGGACAAAATAGGGGCATTCCAGTCGACATTCGAAGCCGAAGATGGAAAGGGTCGCTTGTTTGCACAGTTGGGTTTTGGGACCAAAAGGAAAAGCTTTTATGTTTGTTTGAGTTTGTTGCAGAAGGGAGAGGGAAAAAAATTGCGAGAATTTTTAGCTAACGCGAGTTTCGAACCCGTGACCTCTAATGAGAGTCACTTGCGTAACCAACCGTCTGAGTTAATCAAATAACTTGCGACGGTAGAAGCAAATTTAATATATATCAAAGCAATACAACAACATCAATTATCAAAATAATTTTTTTTTATTAACAATACAAAATATCTATGGTTCTAAATTATGTACCACCTACAAGCTCTGATATCACATGTTGTAATTTAGGATCTAGTACATGAATTTAGAATATCATTCAAAGTTATCTAGTACATGAATTTAGAACATCATTCAAAGTTAAGCGGAAACAAGTTGGGTACCTATTTGCGCGATAGTTCCAAAATTGTTTTGTGCCATAATTGCGACCACTGGAAATTGAACATTCAGATTATAGGTGAGAAAGGTTGAAAACGAAAGTTATGTCTTTCTCTCCTTGACTTTCTCACAAGACAGCTACAATAGACATAACAATTAGGGTTAGGGTTATGAAGGCAGGAGAGAGGACTTAGCCTATTTATAATAAATTTTAACAGGTCTATCCATCACATGTCCATGTTAAAATAGGCTTATACTGACCGTTTTCTATATCGGCCCACTAAAGGTGTCACAAGTTCATAACTCATTTGATCACTATTTTAATTGAGTTAATTCACTAATCAATAAACTATATTATTCAGTCTATTTTATAAATAATTAAAATAAACTCATAATTAATATTAGCCTATACAAAAATTCCAACAAATAAATAATGCGTCTTTTCCTATCCATGGACCATCCAAGCCATTGTGGCTGATATTAGACTCTCCTATACTCTGCACAATTGTATTCCATTCTTTTAGATGATGTGTCATTTTCTCTTCAATGAAAAGTTTCTTTCTAATAAAAAAAACCCAGCACCGACGGCTTGTTTATAATGTGGAAAAGGTATATACAGCAAAACCGTATTAGTATTATTCTAATTTCTTATTTCAAACTAAAATTTGGGTTTGATGTTTACTACCCACCACCAAAGCTACCCTGCTTTTAAGGCACTGTAGACTCTGGTTAGAAAATCACCGACCCAAGGGATGTGATCTCTTTGTCTCTCTCTTAAATTATTGTGCAAGAAAAGTAGATAAATCAAAGGCTATATAAGTGTGAATAGATCCAGGTGGATGACCTTATTATCAAATCTACCACCCAGAATTCTCACTTACGCCCTCACCAACCATTAAGGACAAGTCTTCTTTGAAAATCTTGAAAAGTAGTAATGATCGTACTAAGTAGTGCATCCAATGGACCCCAACCCAAAAGATAATTTCTATATTGTGTTTCTGTTTTTTAGTGGACAAGCCAGCTATGCAAATGCCATAATGTAGGTTCCCCTTCAAAGATTCTGAATAGTTGATGAGAAGAAATAGACAACTTTGCTTAGTTTTGTGCTAGCAACTGAAATGTGGCCAGCCTATTGCCCTACGTAATCTGTCATATTGAAAAGGAAAAACCATGGAGGTTCTGTATCTTACCCATGTGCAGCTATTTGCTACTTTGTTTCACATATACAGATTCAGAATTGCTAACCATCATGGCGACTTTTTGATACCTGTCTCCGTGTTGGTCCTGCAATGTACTAGTGTTGACTTACCCAATAATGCTTGAATGAATTATAACAATGGGCTTTGGAGGTTTTGAGTTTGAGCCTCCCTGATCTATAGTGATTTATTTTCCATCAACTTGTTCAGAATAGCCCCTTCTAGATTCAAGTTCCTAAATATGAGCCTAAAATCTACGGCCCGAAAAAAGTATTCAATTCTTTTACCAACTCTATTAACCTCAACAGCGTAACCAAAAAAGCTAATAAAAAATTTAATAAGAAAAAACCAACCAATTAAGATCACCATTACTGGATTACCTAGAGTTTCAAATCCACCCTATCTCATTTTCTTAGCAATTTCTGTCTTATTTGGATTTGTATACTTTATTCTCTTTTTAAAAGATTTCATAATATACTCAACTTTATAACAGATTCAATCTTATTTGATGTTGGCTTTGAATACATGTATATAGAACAAAACAGTATTTCATATGAAAGAAATCAGGACATTTCTCAATTTGGAGATTTTTAGATTCTTTCAAATATTTTTCACTTAATTTTTTCAATTTAATTCTCAATTTCACAATCAATTTTATCGATTTAATTCTCATTTTACTTAGGTATTCTCATGTCTATGCACATTCTTAGTGTCTAATAGAAAGGTAATTTTTTTAAGGAAAAATTTAATACACTTAAGATTATAAAATAATAATCTTCTTAATTTAGTAAAATGGATATAAACATAATAATGTAAAAATTAAGAACTCAAGGCTAAAAATTTGTGAAGTGTCAAATTGACACTGCACAATCAGTTTCCCTCGATATACACATGGTGAGAGTCACAAAAAAACAAAGTACTGAACTTTGTTTTGAAAAAAAATATTGCTTGACATTTGCATTTCGAAAATATTATATGATTTATTTTATATTACTACAGAAAATTTTACTTTTAATAGTAATGATTGATCGATGTATTATTCAAATTTTAGAATTAAATTTTAAATTTTATATTAATAATAATTAAATAAAGATAATAATATAATATTATCCACGACAAAGATCCTAAAATTTTACTCGTTTTCCTACTACAAAAATATCATTTGAAACGCCAAAACATCAACAGAACCATTCTGAATCTCAGTTAAATGAAAAACATTCTAAACAAAAAACGTGTAGCAATTTAAAGTATTGTCTGCAATATAAAAAAAGATCAACTAACTCAAATTGCAAAACAAAATTCAAAGTTCAAGCAACAGTTTCAGCAGGGGCCTCGGCCATCGTTTCATCAGCCGGCCTCTCCAACTTCACACCAACATCCTCTGAATAATCGCCATGAACCTGCATGATACATTAAGGACGATCAGAAGCAGCACCTAGGAAACATTTCATCAGATGCTCCAAAAATGACAACTTTAATGGACAGGACACATATGCTGCAAACAATTGATTCACAGAATGATAAATCAATGTGTATTAACTGCTGGACACAAAATGAATTTCCAGAATTTTGCTTAGTTTAATTCTTCCAGCACAGTTAAAAATAGAAACGACAAGAGAAAAAGACATGCCTCCATCAGTTTTCCAAGATCAAATTTTGGAGCTTTCAAAATCTTGACTTTCCGAATGAAGACATTTTGTAAAGGGTAGATACTTGAAGTTGCCTTCTCAATCTCTTTGCCAATTATCTCAGGAATGAACTTGCGCACTAATTCCTTGAGATCACAAGATGTTGCTTGGGTAGTCATGATCTCCCTCATCTTCCTGCGTATCTGGCATGCCAAA
>CATIWR010128379.1:0-74202 GCA_949677035.1 Omphalea diandra | reverse complement strand
AATCCCTAAGATACCATAACCCTAAGTGTATTGTGCCATGCAAATATTTAAAGATCCTTTTAACAACATTCAAGTGAGCCTCTCTAGGGGAGGATTGAAACCTAGCACACAAGCAAATACTAAACATGATATTTGGCCTAGAAACAGTAAGATAAAGTAGAGATCCGATCATACCTCGATATCTCTTTTCATCTACCACCTTACCTGAATCATCTTTATCTAGCTTGATGGTACTGCTCATTGGAGTTTTAGCTACCTTGCAACCATCCATGTCAAATTTCTTTAGCATCTCCTTTGTGTACTTGGCTTGGTTGATAAAGATCCCTTCTTTGGATTGCTTGATTTGTAGACCGAGAAAGAATTTGAGCTCTCTCATCATGCTCATTTCAAATTTTCTATTCATATATTTAGCAAAATCCTCACAAAGAGATTCATTAGTAACACCAAAGATAATATCATCAACATAGATTTGAATGATTAATGTATCATGCTTGTGTTTTTTGACAAAAAGTGTAGTGTCCACTTTTCCTTTCCTAAAATCATTTTTTAAGAGAAATGAACTAAGCATTTCATACCAAGCTCTTGGAGCTTGTTTCAAACCATATAAGGCTTTGTTTAATTTAAAAACATGGTTTGGAAAACAATGAGACTCAAAACCAAGAGGTTGTTCAACATAGAATTCTTTTTCTATGATGCCATTCAAAAAAGCACTTTTCACATCCATTTGAAAAAGTTTGAAATTCATATGGCATGTAAATGCTAAGAGAATCCTAATAGCCTCTAATCTTGCTATGGGGGCAAAGGTTTCATCATAATCTATGCCTTTCTCTTGGTTGTATCCCTTAGCAACCAATCTAGCCTTATTTTTAGTAATGAGACCTTAATCATCTAACTTGTTCCTAAACACCTACTTACAACCTATAATTGGGTGTTCTTTAGGCCTAGGGACAAGTTCCCATACCTTGTTTTTCTCAAATTGATTGAGTTCTTCTTGCATAGCAAGTACCCAACTCTCATCATCAAGAGCCTCATCAATTGATTTTGGCTCAAGTTGAGAAACAAATGCAAGATTATTATCTAAAAGTTGAGATCTAGTACTTACACCTTTAGAAGTATCACCAATGATTAAGTAGTTAGGGTGATACTTAGAGAATCTTTAATATTTGGGTAAATCTTGGCTTGGTTCTACTTGTTATTAATGATGTTTTCATCTACTCTTGATGAATCACCTTATTTTTTTTCTTTATCAACACTCCTTGTAGAATCATCAAATTTCAGCTTTTCAAGATCACCTACAAGATCATCAACAAAGATACCTTTCCCAAGATCAAGTTTACTAGACTTATCAAAGTCAACATTCATAAATTCTTCAACTACTATTGTACTTTTGTTAAAGACTCTATATGTTTTACTTGTAGTGGAATAACCTAAGAAGATTCTTTCATCAGTTTTGGAATCAAATTTCCCAAGATTATCCTTAATGTTCAAAATATAACACTTACATTCAAATACTCTAAGGTATGAGATCTTGCGTTTTCTACCATTCCAAAGCTCATAAGAAGTTTTATTGAGAATGAGTCTTTTGAAAACTCTATTTGCAATATAACATAAGGTATTAATGGCTTCAACCCAAAAGTAATTTGGTAAGGAATACTCATTGAGCATTGTTCTAGCCATTTCTACTAAAGTTCTATTTTTCCTCTCTACAACATCATTTTGTTATGGTGTTCTAGGAGTTGAAAAATTATGAAAAACTTCATTCTCTAAACAATAATTTTCAAATGACTCATTTTGAAATTCCTTTCCACGGTCACTTCAAATAAAAGATATGAAGTAACCTTTTTCATTTTGAACCCTTTTTGTAAAACTTTTGAAAACATCAAATGAATCAGTCTTATGAGCTAGAAAAGAAACCCAAGTGAACCTAGAGTAGTCATCTACAAGGACTAGTGCATAATGCTTTCCACCTAAGCTAGCACTTCTAGTAGGTCCTATCAAGTCCATATAGATAAGTTGAAGTGGTCTAGATGTACTTACAACATTTTTGGCTTTGTGAGAGGCATGGTGTTGCTTCCCCATTTGGCATGGACCACATGTCTTATCTTTAGAGAAGCTTAACTTAGGAAGTCCTTCCACTAACTTTTCTTTGGATAGGCTTTGAAGAAGATCCATGCTTGCATGTCCAAGTCTTTTGTGCAATAACCAAGCTTCATTGCTTAAAGACATGAGACACTTGAAAGACTTTTATTATATTATAAATTTGTTAATTAAATAAGTTATTATATATATTTAAGATTCTATTAGGGTTGGGGCCCTATTAGAAGTATAAACTCATTTTAAACCATTCTATAGTAAATTATTAATATATTAGTATTGTTTATGCAAATAACATACATTTTAAATATGTTTATATCGAAATGTTTTATATAAATTTTTTTATTAGTAAAATTAAAAGATAAACTTTCTTAATCAACAAATTACAAGATAATAAATGTCATTAAAAGTTTTTATCATGTCCGTTTTTATCCATATATATATTTCTCTTGTTTCCTTTTTATATTATATTTGTGTATATAAATTTGATCAAAGTTCTGCATAACTTCTACAGATTTAATTGTACCGTAAGTGATTTGTAAAGTTTGTGATGCATTTTTAAGCAACTTGTTAGTGGAACTCTTAGGAAGATACTTGAAAAGAAGACCTAAGTCAAAGTTTTTATCAAACCTTTATAAATTTTTGGGTTTCTTCACTTCTTTACATTTATTGGACTGCATTTTTAAATTATTAATTTCATAAAATTTGTTATAATCCCCCTCTGTCCTTTTTTGAGATAATAATAAGATTTTGATACTGAGAGATGTAATTGATTCAATAAGCTTAAAATAATTTTCTTATTTTTAAATTTTATCTAAAAGGCGATTATTAGCAAATAAAAGTAAAAAAATAAAAAAAAAACTCATGCTTTTAAAAACTTTTATATTATATATTTTCTAAAAAACGCAAGAGCCAAATTTTAATGTAAAATGGATAATACTTTTAAGGTGTTAGAGGAATTTTATATGGTTGATATGGATATTGTATTAATCTTTAATAATACTAAAGAATACATAAGTCATCTTGAATACAGGAGTATTCTTTAATAATACTAAAAGAATGCATGATTCTACTTGAAGAAAGATATAATGGTTCTATGAAAAAATAAAATTTTTGGAGGTAGAAATAACAAAATGTTTTGGTTACAAAGCCATATTTTTGAAAAAGTTATCTATATAAATCATATAATAATCTAGTTATTAGAAGCATTAAACCCTCAACTAGCATCATTCTTGTTTTGATGACTACAAATAAAGGGTCATAGTGGACTAATAGTATATAAGTATCTCTAAGCTCATCTTGTGAGTCCCTAAATCAAAGTTAAATCTTCAGGAACAATAAAAGATACGATCTATAAGAAATGCAAGCAAAATGCTTAACTATATACATATAAAAAGTTGAAGGATTATGAAAATGAAGACAATGTCTATCAATGACCATAGTCAGTTAAGCCAACAACCATTGAAGTCATAATGGCATTGAGATGCAATGACTATTGAAAAAGTCTTCTAAAAGTGGCTAATTCCACTAAGTAAAATCAACACTTCTCAATGATTATTGACAAATATATAATGAGCATTGTCTAAGATAACAACTGGAAAACTACATAATGGTTGTTAAAGGGCTCTTATACTTAGGACCTCAACAAGCATGAAACATAGTCTAATGCTTATTGACAATACAACGAGTATGGAAGTATTATTAATGACTATTGAAAAAAAAACCTAATGTATATAGCTATTTAAACTGTGCTATTTAATGTTAATCATAATAAGTGTGGAAGTTGCCAACGACTAATGAAAGATGCAACGAGTCTGAAACTTTAACAATGATGGTGGAAAAACTCTTTTAAATAAGGCTATGGAGTCTATGTAAAACTAATATTGCCCAATCACTATTGTAAGCTGAACAATGACTATTGAAAAATCCTTAATAAGCATAAGAATTCTTTAACGACTATTGCAAAGAAATGAGGAACAATAATCAATGACCATTAGATCAAAAGGTCAAGATCACTTTGGGATAGCTCAATGATCATTGATGGGATTATAATGACAACTTTGATAATTCTGATAGTTTTTTTTAATTGTGACTACTAGCTAGTTTTCTCTTTAACAACTATATATATTTAGATATTCAAAAGACAAAAATAACAAGAATTAAGCAAACTAAAGGAGTAATAATTTGAGAACAAATTTTAAAGATCTAATTGCATTTCTTAAAGCTTATATAAGTCATCTTACAAGGAAAATAAGAGACTTTTTAAGTAACTCTAACAAACTTGACTCAAGAGACAACCCAAGTAGTTATGATCATATATGTTTTTATCTTAGTTTGAAAAAGATTAAGATAGAGAATAAGAGTATTATCCTTGTGCACTAATCATAATCTTTATGTGAAGAATACTCCTTAGGTTGGGAAACCATAAATATGCTCTTTGTTAAAGGTTTAAAAGTACCTATAAATCTATCTTAAGAAAGTTTTAATAGTACAAAAAAACTGTCAAGTGTAGGCTTTAGTTGATGTCTGACAAATTCACCTAGTTAAGTTTAAAGTGGTACCTGCAATGTCACTCACTTATAAAGCATTAAATGTTAGAGAGATTGTTGACCCTAAGGATACTCTTTATATCAGTTGTTTTGAATGATTCTAAAACCAAAAGAAGTTCTAACCTCTATGGTTGCATGTTTATGCTTTTATTTTTTTTTCTAAAAGGTTAACACCCTAAGGGAAGATAAAGGCACACCTCATGTAATAATGCTTTAGAAGACACACTAAAAAAATTGAGGGAAGAATGCTTGAAGAATTGCTTACATAAGCATTAGGAGATTTGTTTGATCCCTTAACATGCTTTTAAAGACAGAAATAAAAAATCTTAAGATGGTAGGACTTAGGAATATTAAGGATATTAGTTATAAGAATATAAATAAAAAGAGAAAGAAAAAGGCCCAATGACCATAAAGCAAATCCAACAGGCATGGAGGGAAAACAACGAGCGTTAAAGGTAGACAATGAGTCTTAGTGAAGTCTTCATCATTTCTATTTGTCATTAATGAAAGAGTCTCTAACTGCCACGAAAGATATCACAACGATTGTAGATCTTATTCAATATGGCATTAAGAAATTCAACAAACATTAAAACATCCTTCGGGACACACCTAAAACATTATGTAAGGGCCAATGATGGCGAATGCTGAAACCAATGGTCATTAAGGAGATTCAATGACCATGGAGAAGACTAAATGGGCTTTTGCTGAAGATCTCAATAGGTATTGCAAAATACTAACAAAAATTAAAGATTGTTGTTAACTGCTTAAGAAGCATATGCAAGGATTAATAGGGTATTGAGTATGGCCATTGTAAAGCAATGATTATGGAGCACATTCAATAATCATTATCATGTCCAATGGCTAGTTTTTTAATAATGTTGCCAAGCTTCTCTAATTGCTTCTGCTGGTCAGTTTTTAGGTCTTTCATATATAAAGACATTCATTTGAAGACCGAAGCAAAAGAGAAACTTTGAAAAAGAGTTTTCATTAGTTAATCATATTGTGCAAACTGCTTTGGTATTGTTTTTTCTTTTTAGAGTGTTAAACATTTTTTAAGCAGTACTTCTACATTTGTTTAGTTAAGAGGCTTTTGACACCTTTCTTGGATAAATCTTTGTAATGGTAGAAGGGTTAGTATTTAGTAAAAAAAAAATACATAGGTTGACGATTAGCTCGCAAAGTAATAGGTAGAGTTTATTCTTTTAAGCTTTATAAAAAATGAGTGGTAAGGTTTGTCTTGAGCCTTAAAAAAAAGATAAGTAAAAGACTTAAATATCTAGTTAGGGAGTGCACATAAACAAATTGATGAACCATTATAAATTTATGTGTTGAGTTTTCTCTTATTCCTTTCATTTTTCAATTTTATTTGCCACCTAATTCACCCTCCTCCCTACTTTTAAGTTTTCTTCTACACCTTGTTCTATAATTAGCATTAGAGCCTTACCTCTTTTGAAGCTTTAATGCAAGAGAAAAATGATTAAATGTCAATCTAAATTAAGCATGGGCCTGAAGGACAACCTATTGTAAGACCTTCATTCTTTAATGGACTTATTATCAATTTTGGAAGAGGAGTATGTAGTACTTCTTCATGTTAAAATATATTGAGCTATGGAGAATTGTAGAAAGAGATCCATACATTCTAATGAAGACACTTACTGATGGTACTGAAGTTGAGAAAAACATTAATGAGATGTTAGAAAGAGAATTGGCCAGAAATGATAAAGCCATCCACATGATATTTTATGCTTTAAGCATAAGTGAGCATAATAAAGTGACCATGAAAACAATTGCTAAAGAGTTTTGGGAGGCCTTAGAAATCACTCATGGGGTATAAATTAAGTTAAAGAAAATAAGATGAAAACTCTCACTTTCTAGTATGAGACCTTCTTAATGAAGTTGAATGAGAAAATTTCAAGAATGTATGATCACTTCGTCAAAACAGTTAAAAAGTGAAATAAAGGCTTTTGGGAAAACCTTCATTAATGAAGAAATTGTGAAGAAAATTTTGAGGTGTTTACTTAAAGAATGGCTTGACAAGGTCATCTCACTCAAAGATATAAAAGATTTGAAGACCATGTCTCTTAATGAGTTACTAGGTAATCCCATTGATTATGAGATGAAACTAAATAAGGAATCTTTATCCCCATAGTAAGAATCAATCAAAAAGAAGGTTAGAGTTGCACTCAAAGCAACCTTTAAAACTCTTAACTTCGATGATGAAGAATTATATAAGGAGCAAGTAGCCCTATGACCAATCAATTTATGAGGATGCTAAACAATCATGAAAGGTGAAGGCAAGCTTGAGCAAATGGATTACTATGGATTGGGAAGTTAGGGCATATCAAAACCAATTATCCCAAAGCTAAAGCTAAAAAGGAAAAAACAAAGAAAATGAAGAAGGCCTACAAAGTCACTTAGGATGACTTAAGCTCCTTCGAATCCAGCTAATCCAAAGATGAGCAAAAAAGGACTAGGAGAGAGAAGGCAAATTTATGCTTCATGAAACTAAAGGAAGGCACTCTATTGGACTAGGTGGTCAAACCTAAGTCAAACTCTCTTTTTTAATCTTGACAACACATGATTGACTAATACTATTGCTTTATATAGTATGATAATTGTAGAAATGAAGTTAAAGGATTCTTAGAAGTTGAATGGAGCACAAAATCAAGAAATGCCTATAAATCCGCTACCATTACTACTATAATAGCTACTGCTACCATGTGGAGCCTTGGACACAAATTTGATAGAAGCAATCACAGTGAGGTTCGCATCCTTAATAGTGACCTTGATCTTCAATTGAGTTTGAAATGATTTTAGAGCTGCATTCAACATATGCTACATGTCACAAGACTATTACAAGTTAAAATGTCGTGACTGTAACCATGTTATAGCGATCGCAATAAGCTTAACTAAAAAACTCAAATCTTCACAGAACCAACCATGACCAGCTATAGTGGCAAGATAACTAGTGTTATTGAGATAGCGATCACTACCTTTTAATAGCAACTAAGCTCATTAAACTATAAAATAGAGTTCAATGGATAGTTTAATGAAGATCCAATCTCGTGCTACCATATGTACTATACGTTAGACACAATTGAAGATCTCGACTGTGCCTAGCAAATTTTAGTGTGAAAAGTAGATAGTGATCGCAATAATCTACTGACAAACATTAAATGCAGATTTGCCTAGCTTACTTTAAAGATTTAGGTATAATTTTGTCTTAAAAGGCTCTTTGGTGAGAGTAACCTATAAATACTCAACCAAATGGACATAAATGCAAGAGGATAAACATTAATTGTGCCAAAGCTCTTGCAAAGTTAATTCTCATAATTTTAACTCTTTATTTCTTTATACATAATTTGGTGTGACTTTAAACACCTTGTGTTTAGATTTACGAGTGAGAATTTGTATAAAAAAAAACTTTTATTTGGGTTTTAGAATGAGCATTAGAAAACTTTTGTATAGGCTTGAGTGTTAGCCTTGGTAAAACACTTGTGTAAGGTTTAAGTGTAAGCCATAGGAAAACACTTGTAAGGTTTGGTATGAGCCTAAACACTAAGTTTAGTGTGAGCTTGTAAAACACTAAGTTGAGTGTGATTTAGTGAAACACCTAATTGGTAAATTAGGGAGTGGATGTAAGGTTGGTTAATGCCCGAATCACTATAAATCACTTATGTTGATTCTTCTTCTACTCTTTCTTTAATCTTTAATTTGTGTGTGCTTCCTCCAATAATTCAAATTTGTCATTAATTCAAACCCCTCCTTCTTGATACACAAATGCCAATAAGTGGTACTAGAGCTAAATCTCAATTTAAGCCTTAATTATGTAAGAAAAGATCAATGTCTCAAGAAGGAATCCACTCTCACCTTAATCCTCACTTTGACAATAATAATTATGTTCTTTGCAAGCATTAAATGCAATTCTATCTTGATAATGATCTCATTTACTTATGGGATTATGTACTTGACGAATGAAAGCCTATAAAAGATAGTTGAAGAAGTAGAGGTGGCAATTGCAAGAGAAGAATGAAGCAAAACACATCGAAGACAAATGGAAAAAAACAATAGGGCAACGACTATTCTCCTAAGCTCCATGTCAAAAGAAGAAATTGAGAGAGTTCAACATTGCCAAACTACACATGTTATATGAAAAACACTAGAAAACTATCATGAGAGCACAACTCTTATAAAATCAAGTGGGTTAGAGATGTATGTGACGTAGTGTGAGCTCTTCATGATCTTGTTGGCCTTAATGGACCAAGAAGGGGGGTTAAATTGATGGGAAGATTAACATTTTGAAGGAAAAGTAAGAAGAAGTAGAAAAATTGAATACAATATATTTATAGTGGTTTGAGTGTTAATAAACCCTACGTCCACTCCCCCATTCTTCATAATTGGGTATTTCACTCAACTAAAAATGGTGTTTCCAAGCTCACACCTAACTTATTCAATTTGTGTTTTATGGCTCACATAAAACCCTTACACTTGTGTTTCTAGGCTCACACATAACCTCTCTCAAGTGTTTTGGACAGACTCACACTTCAACCTTTATAAGAGTTTTGGAAGCATAGGCTAACTCTCAACCTAAATGCAAAGGTGTTTAATGCTAACACCAAATAATTAATAACTCAAAAGAATAAGAAGAATGAGTAGCAATTTTGCAAGAGTTTGGTTACTATAAATGGAAATCCTTTTCATTTACATCTATTTGGTGGAGTATTTATAGATAACATCCACTAAAGAGATGTTACTAAATAGGTAGATTTTGCATTAAATGACTGTCAAATAAAAGTCGCGGTCGTGACTGACATTTTGCAGTCATAATTTTCTAATTTATGCTAGAAAACCCAAAATTGCGGTAGAGAACCTCGTTCTATATCTATCGGCTAGTCCACCTATCCTTCACCCATTGATCATTTAAGAAATATAGTTGTTGTGTTGGACCAACCAACCAAAAGTCACAATCACGATTCAATTCCTTCTTGAGCGTGATAGAAGCCGTGAATTATTTTGTTTAATGAAGAGATAACACTTTCTTGAGTCGCGGGTGTGACAGATGCTTTGCCCTCACGATTTTTGATATTCCAATGGTTACCTTGAACACTTGGCATGTTGTGGTTGCAGACTTAGTTCCCTCCTTGCTACTATGAAATTCACGATCACAACATAGGACGCGAACATCACCGCGAATTCCTCTATGAGTTAATTAAGCTTTCTTTGGCTGAATCGCATCTGCGAATTCATCCACAAATCCTTCTGGCCTAACTCCATCCAACCTTATTGCAAGGTCGCGATCGCGAATTAAGGGATACTGATCGCAAATTTGGATGTCTTACTCAAAGTTAGATATTTAGACTTTCATCAACTTCCAATGAGACAATATCTTATAAACTACAAAACAACACTTAAACAAAATATTATAACTAATTAATCTCTATTGTCAAGATCAAAGAGGTTTATGACTTAGGTTTGACTAACCTAGTCCAACAATCTCCCCTTTTTCGATTTTGACAACTTAGATTGATTTTACTTAAAGAAAATGAATTGCAAAAGTGTGAAGTTAGGATGGTCAATGATTTTAACAAACTTATGGATCAAATAATCAAAGAATTGCAAGTTTGAAAAAGGAATGCTCCTATTGCTATTGCTCCCCCTCAATTCTCTCCCCCTTTAGCAAGATCAAAATAGGGTAAAGTTGAAAGATTGAATGAGGAGCATAAATTGAGATAGAATAATTACAAAGATCAAATAAGTATAGGAATTAAATAAGAGCAATTACATAAATTGAGATATAATCAAATGGAATAATCAATTGTAAAGGATAAAAATAAACACTTTTATTTATTTAGAAACTGTGGGATGACAACCTTTACATAACAAGCAAACAAAAGAAACAATAGAAAAACACTAAAGACAATCTAGAAAATTGGAGAAATATCACCATCTCTGGAATCATCTATTTCTTCATTTGTTCCTCCATCTTCAGCTTCTTCACCCTCCTCAACCTCTTTATCATCCTCCTCTTTCGGTGTCTCCTCTTAATCCTTAAAATCTGGGAGATGGCAGGGAGTAGCACTTACTTTCTCTTGAAGATCCACCATATCACTATGTAGGTGAGAGAGTAAGAGAAATTGTCTCTTGATCATCCTTATCATCTTGTCAAACTTCTTGTTAATGGAGGCAAGAGAGATTTTGGCTTTGGGTTTAGGTTGGGGAGGTGGAATAGATTTAGCACCCTCTTCAATAACCAAACTCTCCCTTTTTGAAGCTTGGGAAGTCTCTAACTTCTTTGCCCCAAAAGCACCCAATGTATAAGTGTATGAATCAGGGTGTATGGCTTTGGTGTTAATAAGGTAGGGCAAGTCTAGGAAGTTATGGGATGAAAGATATTTTTTAGTGAGGAACTTCTCATTTTCCTCATTAAGAGCACCCATATAATGGTAAATGGCAGTTACATGTGAGGAAAAAAGAAACTGACTTTTAGGTTTTATACTCATATGGATAAATTGATCCACAAGATACCAACTAATTTTAATTGGTTTGTTTTTGGTTAAATAAAAGAGAAACGCTAGATCCTTTTGGGTTACTTTCTCGTTACCATCACCTCTTGCATTGACTGAGAATGTGATGATGAAATGAAGTAGCCAATTGGGTAGAGTACAGATGTATTTGGCTAGGGAGGTTTTTAGGTCGTGTTTAGTCTCAATAGAAATTTTGGACTGAAACTCTGAGTAGATAATGTTAAGAGCGGAGATGATGAATGAAATGTCATCTCCGACTTGAAGGTGGAAAAGATTTTAAAGTTATTCAATGGTAATGTAAAAAGATCCCCAAAGGCTTGGAATACTAACCTATATTGTCTTGTATGTGATTTCGCTCTTCAATTTAAAGTCACGGTACACAAGCTCCTGCACTATCTCCTCGTATTTAGACTAGTCATGAAAAATTAACTCGTTCTACCTGAAATTTGAGAGATAGTTGTGAATTTCATCCTTGATCCTAAATGATTCAAGGAGAAATGTGGAAGGGATTTTATTTAGCTGATAATCTTTGAGGAATTTTATACCAATCCTTCACCTTCTTAGTGTTACCTTTCATCATGTGTAGATCAATAGGACTAGATGGTTGAGCTACTGCCTTTCCCTTTTCTACTCTTGAGGCTTTCTTAGGGGCCATGGTAGATGAGAGAAGATTTAAAGATGTTTTAAAAGTAAGAAAGAAGAGAGATGAAGTATTCTAGTAAAAGTAAGTAGGAATACTATTTAAGGGTTTATATAAGCTAGGAAAGGATGTGAAAATGATCACAAACAATTAAAAAATGCATTAAATAAAGGGTTGCAAAAGGTTGATAGTCAAATCAATTAAATGCATGATAGTTACTCAAATAAATGACCGCAAATAGTAAATTGCGACCACTAATTATAAAATATCTTAGTAACAATAAAAAAATCCTCAGTAGCCAGCGTGGTCAATGGTCAAACTTTTGAAATTTGGAAAAAATCACGATGGGAAAGAAAGTAGCAACCTTGAATTGATGGTTGACAAATAGATTGATAAGTACCTATAAATCACGATCGTTAATCAAGGAGTAGTGACCACAAATTACTAGGCAAGAAAGAATAACTAAGAAAAGATAGGATTTGACTTTCTAAGATGTGATCCACTTAATATATTGATGCTTAATTCATGTAAATTGGCATAGAGAGGCACAATTGCATAAAGAATTATGACATCTAAAGAAATAAGCAACACATACATCACACATAGTAATCAATCAATAAAGAGTCACACAAAGTGCATTCTAGAAAATCCAATTTTCACTTCAGGGAACTTCCATCAAGCATTCTCAACTCTCTCTTAATGAAGTTCATCCTTTCTTTATTGAGAGGTTTTGTGAAAATGTTCGCAAGTTAATGATTAATGTCTATAAATTCTAACAATACATCACCATTTTGGACAAGATCTTTAAGAAAATGATGCCTAATGTCTATATATTTGCTTTTAGAATGTTGGATGGAATTCTTTGAAAGGTTTATTACATTAGTGTTGTCATATTTGATGGGAATGTGATCAACAACTTTGTCGTAATCTTTTAATTGTTGTTTCATCCAAAGGACTTGGGTGCAATAACAACCTGCAGTTACATATTCAGCTATAGTGGTAGATAAGGCAACTGAAACTTGTTTCTTTCTAAACCAAGACACTAAACATTCTTCTATGAAATAGTAAGTTTCAGAAGTGGTTTTTCTATCTAAAAGACTACCAATGTAATCTGCATCCGAATAACCTATAAGGCTAATAGAAGAATCTCTAAGATACCATAAACCTAGATCCAATGTGCTATGTAGATATTTGAAAATTCTTTTAACAGCATTAACATGAGATTCTTTAAGGTAAGATTGAAATCTAGCACACATGTGTACACTAAACATTATATCAAGTCTAGAAGCAGTAAGATAGAGTAGAGAACTAATCATACCTCAATATCTCTTTTCATCAACCGACTTACCCGATTCATCCTTATATAACTTATAAGTGATTGGTGTTTTTGCTACTTTGCATCCTTCCATGCCCAATTTCTTGAGTACGTCCTTTGTGTATTTGGCTTGGTTGATGAAAATCCCTTCTTTGATTTGCATGATTTGTAGGCCAAGGAAAAATTTAAGCTCTCCCATCATGCTCATCTCAAATTCCCTAGTCATACACTTAGCAAAATCCTTACAAAGAGATTCATTAGTAGCATAATATTTGCACTATTGGTGTATCATAATTATCTTTTTTAACAAATAAAGTTGTTTTATCCTTTCACTTTTTAAAATCATTTGCAAAAGAAAAGAACTAAGCCTTTCATACCAAGCTCTTGAAGCTTGTTTCAAACCATAAAAGACTCTATTTAATTTAAAAACATAATTTGGAAAGATATGAGATTCAAAAAGCAGGAGGTTGTTCAACATAAACTTCCTCCTCAATGACACCATTTAAAAATGAATTCTTAACATCCATTTGAAAAAGTTTGAAATTCATATGGAATGAATATGCTAAAAGAATCCTAATGGCCTCTAATTTTGTTACGGGGGTATAAATTTCATCATAGTCAATGTCTTCCTCTTGGTTGTAATCCTTAGCAACCAATCTAGCCTTATTTCTAATGATGAATCCTTGCTCATCTAACTTATTCCTAAACACCCATTTGCAACCTACAATAGTGTGTTCCTTAAGCCTAGAAACAAGTTCCCATATATTGTTTCTCTCAAATTGGTTAAGTTCCTCTTGCATAGCAATCACCTAATTCTCATCATCAAGAGCCTCATTTATAGATTTTGGCTCAAATTAAGAAACAAAAGCAAGATTATTATCTAAAATATTGAGTTGAGATCTAGTATTTATACCCTTTGATGTATCACTAATGATTAGGTCCCTAGGGTGATGCTTGGAGAACCTCTAATCCTTTGAAAGATCTTGGTTTGGTGTTTCCACTTATTGATGTTGAGGTTCCTTATCTTCTCTTGATGATTTGCTTTCATCATGATCTTTATCCAACCCCCTTGTAGTAGACTCCAATTATAATTTCTCAAAATCACTTATAAGTTCATCAATAAGAGAACCTTTTCTAAGATCAAACTTAGTAGATTCATCAAACACAATATTTATGAACTCTTCAACCACCATTGAACTCTTATTAAAACCCTATAGGCTTTACTAGTGGTGGAATATCCTAAGAAAATGCCTTCATTTATTTTTGAATAAAATTTTCCAAGGTTATCTTGGTATTCAAGATATAACACTTACATCCAAATACTCTTACGTATGATAACTTAGGCTTTCTACCATTCCATAGTCATAAAAAGTCTTATTAAGAATGGGTCTTTTGAAAACTCAATTTGTAATATAACATGAAGTATTGATAGTTTCAGCCTAAAAGTAGTTAAGCAATGAATACTCATTGAGCATAGTTCTAGCCATCTCTACTAGTGTTCTATTTTTTCTCTCTATAACACCATTTTGTTGTGGTGTTCTATGAAAAATCTCATTCTCTAAGCACTAAGATTCAAAAGATTTATTTTGAAATTCTTTTCCATGGCCACTTCTTATAGAATAAATGAAGTAACCATTTTCATTTTGAATTCTTTTTGCAAAATTTTTAAAAGCATCAAAAGTATCATGCTTATAAGCTAGAACGAATACCTAAGTAATCCTAGAGTAGTCATCAACTAGGACAAGTGCATAATATTTTCCACTTCAACTAACACTTCGAGTAGGTCCTATCAAGTCCATATGAATGAGTTGAAGAGGTCTAGATGTACTTATAATGTTCTTTGCTTTGAAAGAAGATTGATGTTGCTTTCCCATTTGGCATGGACCACATGTCTTCTCTTTAGAGAACTTTAACTTGGGAAGACCTTCCACTAGCTTTCCTTGTGATAAGCTTTGTAAAAGCTCCATGTTAGTATATCCAAGTCTTTCATGCCAAAGCCAAGCTTCACTATTAAGAGACACAAGACACTTAAAGGATTGGTTAGCCAAATTGTCTAAGTCAATTAGGTAGGTATTGCCCTTCCTTTCACCCTTGAAAACTACCTTTTTATCCACCAAAGTGGTAACTTAACATTCTCTAGGGTCAAAGGTGACTTTTTTACCCTTATCACATAATTGACTTATACTAAGTAAATTATGTTGTAAGCCATTTATAAGTAAAACATCATTAATAAAAGAATAACCATTCTTACCAATGGTGCCAATGTCAATTACCTTACCCTTCGCATTGTTTCCAAATGTGACATTACAACCCTCCTTTTCTTTTAGGGTCATGAATAGCTTCTTATTGCCCCCGTCATGTGCTTTGAGCATCCAATATTCAAATGCCAATCATTTGCTTCATTGGTGGCTACCAAACAATCCTACACAACACAATGTTTTGGTACCCAAACATACTTAGGTCCTAAGGGGTTAGGCTAAGAAAGATCCTCTAACTTGAGCTGAGCCTTCCTAATGAAATAATAAATGTTGATATGACCAAATGTCATGCAATAATGACATTAGAGTTTAGACTTTTGAGTCTTTCTCCTATACATGGCTTTGGTATGAGTGAGAGATTTTCTCATACCAACATGGTGTGAGTATGAGCATGAGCATGAATTAATAGGTGTAAAAGTAAATTTTATATATTGTAAAAGTATGCATGATTTGCCTTCTTTAGAGTAGGCTTTGAGCCTTGAGGTGCCTTACCTTTGCCTTTAGGCATTGATGGCTTAGTGCTTTGAGCACGTTTCCTACCAACTACCTCAATGATAAATGTTTAAGGTGTAGAGGCTTTAATGAAGGTTGTGGATGATGGTATAGATGAGGAGGCTCCATTGAAGCCTAGACCATGCCTAACTAAAGGAGGTCTTTATGATACAATAAGTGTATCTAAAACTTCCTTTCCCTTGTGGAACTTAGAAATAGAGTTTCTAAGCTCAATAACTTCACCCTTTAAGGAGTCATTTTCCTTTCTCAAGGAGGTTAGAGATGAAAAAGATTTTGAAAAAGTCTCAATAAATTTTTTGAGTTCTTCATTTGAAGTCCTCAATTCACTTACAAAACTATTCAAAGATTTAAACTCATCCTCTAATTTGGAATGTTTCTTCTTGTAAGATTTCATTTGTGACTTGTACTTATCAAATTTCAAAGTGAGAGCTTCTAAAAGCTCATCATCTACATCATATGACTCATCATATTCATTATAAGAATGGGAGAAGAACTTATCTCATTTTATAAATCATCTTGTATCATAAAACACAAGTTAGCAACTTCCTCCTTTTCATCTTCTTCACTTAAGCTGTCATCCCAAGTGGCTTTAAAGCTTTTCCTTTTCTTCTTCTCCCCTTTCTTCTTCTTCTTCTTCAATTAGGGCAGTCATACTTGATATGGCCTTGTTTGCCACATTCATAGCATGTAACATGACCTAATCTTTCCTTAGGGTTTGGAGTTGCTTTCTTGAAACTTTTTCTTTCTTTTCTTCTCCTAATCAACTCCTTTGTTCATCTTGAAAGCATGGCCAGCTCCTCCTCCTCTTTGTCAGTTTCCTCTTCACTTAAAGCCACTTCAAATTCCTTTTCCTTGGATGAATATTTGAGAGCCAAGGTTCTTTTCTCTTGTTTTTCTATTTTGTCTCATTGTCCTTTCATTTTCTTCATTTCTTCATCCTTCTTTAAGGTTAGCTTATGAGTTAGAAGCTTACCTATTGGGACAACGGTTGGCACCTTCCTTATCTTCAAATTTGATTTTTAGATACTATAAACCCTAGCACTAAACTTTTTAAGAGGTAAAGATTTAAGGATTTTTGAATTTACCTCATGATTGGTGAGAATTCTTTCAGACTTCTTTATGTTAGTGACAATTGCAAAGAGTCTATTCGTCATATCTGTGTTGTTTTCATTCTCCTTCATAAATAGCTCCTATTCCATCACATAGATGTCAAGTCAGTTAGATTTAACTAAAGTTGTGCCTTCATGGTAGTTTTCTAAGGCCTTCAAAATCTCATGGGTTGTGAGATAATGTTGGACCGTTCTAATTTCTTTTCTTGAAAGATAACTCAAAAGGATTGTCATAATTCTCTTATTTTTTTCCATTAGATCTCCTATAAGCTTCAACTCATTCTTCTCTAGGGATCAATTCTTCATTTCCATCCATCACCTTAGTAGGTGGCTTCCACTCTTTAGCTACAATGTCCTAGAGATTTACCACATCATTATCCAAATAAATATCCATTATATTCTTCCAATAAGTATAGTCTACTCCATCAAAATAAAGTTTGACATAGGTGTAAATTCCTTCTTGTGCCATGATCTTTTCTCATGCAATTAAGCTTTGAAGTGAAATGAGGCTTTGATACCACTTGTTGGCCTTAATGCACCAATAAAGGGGGTTGAATTGTTGAGAGATTAAAATTTTGGATAAAGGGTAAAAAGATTAGATAAGTAAGAAGTAAAAAAATTAAATAAGTTATTTATAGTGGTTCGGGTGTTAACAAACACTACGTTTACTCCCCAATTCTTCATAATTGGGTATTTCACTCAACTAAAAATGGTATTTCCAAGCTCACACCTAACTTATACAATTTGTGTTTTATGGCTCACACACAACCCTTACACTTATGTTTCGAGGCTTACACATAACCTCTCTCAAGTGTTTTGGACAGACTCACATATTAGCCTTTACAAGAGTTTTGGAAGCTTAGGCTAACTCTCAACCTAAATACAAAGGTGTTTAATGCTAACACCAAACAATCAATAACTCAAAGAATAAAAAAAATGAGTAGCAATTTTGTAAGAGATTGTTACAATAAATGAAAATCTCTTTAATTTACATCTATTTGGTGGAGTATTTATAGGCAACATCCACCAAAGAGACGTTACTAACAAACTATGCCTAAATCTCAAAGGTAAGCTAGGCAGATTTTTCATTAAATGTCTATCAAACAAAACTCACGATCGTAACTAGCATTTCATGGTCGCAATTTTTCAATTTTTGCTGAAAAGCTCAAAATCGCAGTAGATAACCCCGTTCTGTGTCTAAGGGCTAGTTCATCCACGTGTCCTTCATCCATTGGTCATTCAAGAAATATAGTCGTTGTGTTTGACTAATCAACTAATTGCGATCGCAATTTGATTCCTTCTTGGGCCCGACAAAGACCATAAATTCTTCTATTTGATGAGGAAACAACACTTTTTGAGTCATGATCGTGATAGATGCTTCGCCTTCATGATTTTTGATATTCCAATGATTTCTTTGAACATTTGGTATGCTATGGTTATAGACTTGATTCCCTTAATACTATGAAATTCGCGATTGTAGCATAGGATGCGAACATCATTGTGAATTCCTCTGTGAGTCAGTCAAGCTTCTATCGACTGAATTGCAGCTGTTAATTCATCCGCGAATCCTTTTATCCTTATTGCAAGGTCGTGGTTGCGAATTTGGGGATACTAACGGCAAATTTGGATGTCTTACTCAAAGTTAGTGATTTAGACTTCCATCCAACTTTCAATAAGACAATATCTTATAAACTGCAAAATAACACTTAAACAAAATATTAAAACTAATCAACCTCCATTGTCAAGATTAAAAGAGGCTTATGACTTAGGTTTGACCAACTTAGTCTAACACTCTTCACGATGAAAGACAATGAAGGCATCACCGATATGATAAATAAACTCTTTTCTACTGTAAAAAACATGAAAAAGTTGGGAAGAATTCTTACCAACTATGAGGTAAATACTAAAATTCTTAAATCTCTTCCATTGGATAAATTTAGTGCAAGTGTAATATTCAAGAGTCCAATCTAGAGATTCGGAAGGTGGCAACCAATGTTCTTATTAGCAAGTTTCTCTCTCATGAGATGGCTCTTAAAAAGAATGAAGAGATGAAAAAGCTAAGAGGACAATGAGACAAGAAGGAGAAGAAAGCTTTCGCTTTCAAAGCTCAAGAAAATTATTCAAGCTTAAGTCACTTAAATGAAAGTGGCACAGAAGAAGAAAAGCTTGCCAAGATATCAAGAAGGATTAAGGAGTTGATAAAAATGAGAAGAGAAAGAAGAATCCAAAGAAAGTCATCTTCCCTATTACCATAAGAAAAAGAAGAAGAGCTTTAAAGCTACTTGGAATGATGATTTAAGTGATGAAGAAGTTGTAAACTTTTGCTTCATGGCTCAAAAGGAATCCTCCAATGAGATAAGTACTTTTTCACACTCTTGTGATGAGTATGGTGCATTTAATGATATGGATGATGAGTTTTTTAAAGCTTTAACTTTAAAATATAAGAAAAATAAATAAAAACAAAAGTTTATAAGAAAAGTGTTCAAAACTTAAGGATGAATTTAAATGTTTAAATTATCTTATAAATGCCTTGAGGACTTCTAATGAACAACTCAAGATATCTTTAGAAAATCTTTCTAAAACTTCATCCTCTTTTGATTCAGTGAGAAAAGAAAATGATTCTTTAAAAGGTGAAGTCATTGAACATAAAAATTTCATCTCTAAATTTCACAAAGGGAAAAAAAACTTTGGATACACTTATTATATCTCAAATACCACCCTCAGTGAGACTTAGTTGAGGCTTCAATGGAGCTTCCTCATCTACATCTTTACCTCATACATTCATTAGAGCTTCTACACCTCAAACTTATAGTATTGTGGTTGTTGGGAAGAAAAGTGCTCTTAGCACTAAACCACCTAGGCATAAGGACAAAGGGAAGAGTCCCTAAGGCTCAAGTGCTAAGCCTAAAAGAGCCAATTATGCATACTTGTACACAAAGAGCATGCTTAAACACACATATAGAAAAAAATTATCTTATACTCCTCATCACTCATGCACTTGCTTGCACTATCATAACCAAAGTATGAGAAGGCCATTTATTCAATATAAGGTGGCTCAAAGGAGAAAGACTTACAGGTCTAAACTTCAATGCCATTATTGCATAAGGCATGGGCATATTAATGTATTTTGCCATATTAGAAAGGCTCACCTCAAACTAGAGGACCCTTCCAATCTTAACCATCTAGGACCTAAGTAGGACTAGGTACCAAAGCAAAGTGTTGGATAATGAAGGATAGAGACTCCACCAAATTCTCATTATAGAAAATCTAAAGGTAAATTGAGATTAGTAATGAAGAAGGGATAAAGTTTCAAATGGTTATTGGTATTAAGTAATTAATACTAAACCTGTAATGTATCCTTTACATCCTATATTTTTAACTTGATATATTTATGCATTTATCTAGGGGGAGTTGCTATGCATTTTATTGCTTGATATATCTATGTTTGACATGTTTGATTTAATTTGGTTGATTGTATGATGGGTTAAATCAATTCATTTTGCATTTGAGTTTTTCTATATGTCAAATGTATAAATTGATCTTCAAAAAATATCATATACTCTATATTAGGGTCATATATAAAAATTCTTAAATTCCTAGCCCTAGTTTATGTGATAAAACATCTTTGAATATTTTAATTATTTTTAATTTACATTTTTATGAAATTTCCATGTGCTTTATGTATCATTTATTTATCTTCTTATGTGACAAATTGTGATCAATTATGCAAATTACTTGTGTTTATTATTATGATTTGAGTTTGTGCAATTGACAGGTTTCTAGGCATTTCCTCTCATAATCCTCATTCTCTCTCTTATTATCTCTTATTTCCTCTCTTTTTTATCTTGACAAAAGGGGAGAGATACGTGACTGAATATTCAAAGGGGGAAATATGCAAAAGTGAGAGAGAAAATTGAACTAAATTTGCAATAAGTTAAGACAATCATCTTATTAGAATTACTAAGAGGGAGTATGGATTGAAGGGGAACAATGTTATACTTATGATTTGAACCACTTCACAAACATTTATCTAACACTTAGAATGCATTGCACAGGTTTATCTTTGCTTAATTCAATCTAAGTTTATTAAAATAACAAAGGAAGAGATTGTTAGACTAAGTGGTCAAACCTAGCTCAAACTTTCTTTTAATCTTGACAACATATGATTAAATAGAACTAATGCTTTATCCAAGTATGATAATTCCAGAAATCAAGTTAGAGTATCATTAGAAGTTAAATGAAGCATAAAATCAAGAAATGCTTGTAAATCATGATCGCTACTACTACTATAGCTACTACTACCATGTGAAGCCTTAGACATAAATTTGATAAAAGCAATTGCAGTGAGTTTCGCATCCTTAATTGCAATCACGATCTTTAATTGAGTTTGAAAATATTTTAGAGATGTATTTAGCATATGCCACATGTCACTAGACTGTTACAAGTTTGAGTGTCGTAATTATAACCATGTTATGGTGACCATAATAAGCTTAACTTAAGAACTTAAATCTTCACATAACCAATCACAACTTTCGCATCCTTAATTGTAATCACGATCTTTAATTGAGTTTGAAAATATTTTAGAGATGTATTTAGCATATGCCACATGTCACTAGACTGTTATAAGTTTGAGTGTCGTAATTATAACCATGTTATAGTGACCACAATAAGCTTAACTTAAGAACTTAAATCTTCACATAACCAATCACGACTAGCTATAGCTGCAGGATAACCAGCATTATTGAGATAGAAATCACTGCCTCCTAATAGCGACCAAGATCATTAAAGCATAAAATAAGGTTCCACCGGATAGTTTGCTAAAGATTTAATCCAGTGCCACCACGTGTACTATCCATTAGACATAACTAAAGATCTCAACCGCGACTAGGCAAATTCAGGTGCAAAAAGCAGATAGCAACTGTGATAATATTATAGTGACCGTGACAATCTCTTGACAAGCATTAAATATAAATTTGCCTAACTTACTTTGTAGATTTGGGCATAGTTTTGTCTCCAATGTCTCTTTGGTGAGAGTAACCTATAATACTCCACCAAATGAACATAATGCAAGAGGATATCCATTGATTATGCCAAAATTCTTGTAAATTTATTTCTCATAATGTTAACTCTTTATTTTCTTTGTACATAGTTTGGTGTGACCTTTAAACACCTTGTGTTTCGATTTAAGAGTGAGCCTTTATATAGAAAACTCTTGTTTGGATTTTAAAGTGAGACTTAGAAAACTCTTGTATAGATTTAAGTGTTAGCCTTAGTAAAACACTTGTGTAAGGTTTAAGTGTGAGTCTTAGGAAAACACATATAAGGTTGAGTGTCAGCCTAAATACTAAGTTGAGTGTGAGCTTATAAAACACTAGTGATTTAGTGAAACACCTAAATGGTAAATTAGGGAGTCGATGTAGGGTTGGTTAATATCCAAACCACTATAAATCTCTTGTATTGATTATTCTCCCACTCTTTCTCTAATCTTTCATTTGTGTGTACTTCCTCTAAAATTTCAAATTTACCACCAATTCAACCCTCATTTCTTGGTGCATAAAGGCCAACACTCTCCATATGAGGTAACACTAAATCCCTTAGATAATGACTTATAAGATGATGAGTTAGAGCTTTAAAACATGTTTACTAGTTGAGAATCTTGTGGAGACTCTAAAATCTACTAATAATGATATTGACAACAGTTTTGAAAGAAATAAAATTTTAAAAACAAAATTGGTGAAACGAAAAAAGAATTTTGATGTTTAAAAATGGAAAATGAGGTATTACTCAAAGAGAGTAAGTTTTATGAAACTTTTTTTTCTCAAGACAAAAATCTTTAAAAGGAAGTCTTGAAACTCTTTTACCTCATTCATAAAAGGGAAAGAAAAATTAGATTTAATTTTGAGCTCCTAAAAAACCTCAAGGGATAAACATGGATTAGGCTTTGACTACTCAAAAGCCACTACCTTTAAAACCATATTTCTTAAGGCTTCTACTAGTCATAAAACTCCTTCCCGCCTCATCATTAAAGATATATGTGCTAGTGCTAAGTGAACACATATACATGCATAAAGACTTAAGCTAACCATGCCTTTGTGTATAAATTTGTGAAATAAAGGCATGCTAGAAATGCACACACCTCATTAATTCCTAAGTCCAAACCTTCTAGGAAGTTAATTCATAACCTCTCCTTTAATGGATTTAGAATAACATTTGTATGACAATGCCTCTATCGTGGAAATTTTGGCATGTTGATCATAAAAAATTTTCTTTGTGAATTGGGCATGCCATATGTGTGAGTTGCATGAATTATTAATAGGAGTAAACTTTTCTAACTTCTAGATCAAAATAGTTATAGATCCCTAAGCTCTGTTACCATAGTTTGCTTGGATTCATTTTGGAACCAAAGACTTAAATGTAAAATGATAATTAATTGTAGTGACGAAATTTAAAGAAAGAACACTTAAAAATTGAAAATAGCTTGCTTTTAAGTACTTGACATGTTTGCAATGAGAATAAGTATTTATTGAATAACTTTGAGAATGAAAGTAGTGAACAAGCTAATTGCAAAGAGAAACTGAGCAAAATGATAGTGAGAATTTGATTGATAAAATTTCTGCAGAGTTGATTGGCTTGTGCAATTGATTAATTGTTATGTTGTAAAGAATCGGTTGTCTGTAAAATTGGATTTGTGTCTTCTGTTGAATGGCTTCCCTTTTATAAAACCCAAAGAGTAACCTACATACAAGTATGATTGCATGTTCTCCCTTCCCACTTGGTGCTCCATGGTCTCCATCTCTTCCTATTTTTTAGTCACTTTCATATAACCTTTTTCTATGTTGTCCACCTGTTTGGCTTTATCTTCACTTTTAGATAATAATTTTATTTAATTTTCATTAAATAATAATTATTTAATGGGCCATACTAAAATTATTGGATTGGACTAAAATTATTTTGAATGCAAACAATGCCCCTTTTGCATCTAAATAATCTAAACCATGCAAAGATTATTTATATGCAAACTCCATCTTCCTCCTCAAAATTCCCTAACCATGCTACCAAAGAGATTCAAACATACAATCAAATATAACAACTATGATGCTTGGTATTGGAAAAATCAAGAAAAACTTAGAAAAGAAGAATTGAAAAGGGAATTGGAAAAATTAAATAAAAATTTAAAATTTTAATTTCCCAACCCATCATCTTCTTCTTCCTTCTCTTTAAACCCCCCGTGCCCCGCACCCCCCCCCGCCCTCTTTTTTTCTCTCTTCTACCTTCAACTCAGTCTCTAAGTTCTCAAATTCAAAACTTTTTCAAATCCCATTATAAAAAAATCTTTTCAAATTTCTCAATAAATTCCCACAAAATCTCAACTATAATCCATTAAAATAATTCTCTATTCAAAAATTATTCTCAATTTTCATAGGTCTCTCTTGTTTAAAAATTCAAATCAAGAGAGCCCATCTTAATCTTCATCCTATAGTCCTTTTTCCCCATCTTGCACCATCAATTCTTTCTTTCAACAAAAACTTAATCACACAAAAAAATCAATTTCTTCAAAAACCCATAACACTAAAAAATCATAAAAATTCTTTCCTCTCTCCCTTATCACCATCACATTCTTCTCCTCCATGTGAAACACCAAAGAAGCTGAACCCATCCAAGCTTAACCAATCAACCTCTCTTTACGCGAACATTGGCCTGAGTAAGCCGACTGCTCAACTTCTCTCTTCCTCAAACCAAACGTCGGTGTCACAAGCCTCTGCCATCGACACATTTCCTCCTTGAGTTGGTTTCACTAACGACACAAACTCTAAGCCGAAGTTTGGCTTCGTTAACATTGGGGATCCAAGTCCAAATTAGGATCCTTTAACTTGTGAATCAATAAACCCAGCCAAATTGGGCTTCCTCTCCACATACGAACCAATCATCACCACAAGTTTGGTTTCTCATTCCCCTTAGTCATTAGGCATAATTTATCCCCATGGTTTTGCACACCTTTGGTGCTGTCCAAAACCCTTCACTAAGCATTACAAAAGAAAAAGATTCAAATGAGGTTAGTTAAATTTTCTCATCTCTTTAATTGCCAAACTTCATTTTTTATTTGATTTGGATATGTTTGAGTGGAGATTGGGTATTCAGTTTTAGTGTTCTTAAGTTTTGGAGTTGTTGATGAATGGTTATTATTCCAAAATTTCACCAAAAATTGAAATTAATTATTAAAAAATTATTTAAAATAATAAGAAATTATCCAAACAATACTAACAAATTAGATGAATTTATTGATTTGAACTTTAAGATAATTTCTGTCCTTTTTTTTTTTTACGCGTGGGGATCCCTTAGGGAACATTTCCCAACTTTGCACCATTGACATATTTTGTATGTGAATATCGCTTTAATAATCAATTTGTGATTGTTCGACAAAAATAAACCACGTTAGGCTAATCATAATTGTTGGCCTTAGGCACCAAGAAAGGGGAGGGGGAGGGGGGGGGTGGTAGGGGGGGTTAAATTGGTGTATAAAAATTAAAACAAAAAGGTAAGAAAGAAGATGAGTAGAATGGAGACACAATATTTATAGTGGTTCGGATATAATCAACCCTACGTCCACTCCCCAATTCTCAGCAATTGGATATTCTACTATCTTCTAATGGTGTTTTCAAGTTCACACCAAACTTTTACACTTGTGTTCTGAAGGCTCACACAACAACCTTTACACTTATGTTTTTGAGGCTCACACAACAACCTTTACACTTGTGTTTTTAAGGCTCACATAACAACCTCTCTTAGTGTTTTTATAGGCTCACACTACAACCTTTACAAATGGTGTTTATGCTCACACCAAATAATCACTAAAAGAATAGAAAAGATTGAGTAGCAAAATTGCAAGAGTTTGGTTACAAAGTTATCAATTCTCTTACATTTACATATGTTTGGTGAGGTATTTATATCTTCTACCCACCAAAGAGAGGTTGCAATAAAACTTATAGCAAATCTCCAAAGCATGCTAGACAGATTTTTGCATTAAATGCTTGTCAGGCTTCATTTGCGATCGCTACTGCTCTTTCACGGTCGCAATTTTCTAATTTTCATACAAGAGCCAAAAATTACGACAAAAATCCTCATTTGTGTCTAACGGATAGTCCACATTTCATATTCTCATTGGTTCATTAAGAAAATATAGTCATTGCCTTTCACCTACTCACAAAAGTAGAGGTCGTGATTTTTGTTGTACAAGGCGCGACTTAGAACTTGAATTCGTATGTGAAAATGTTCATCTTCTTCTACATGATTCGCGGTCACTACCCATAAGTTACCATCATAATTTTTATCTTCCAACAATCACTTAGGATACTTGTCATGTTGTGGTTATGGATTTGATTCCCACTTGAGTTATTTCAAAATTTGCAGTTGCAACTGAGGCGTGACACACACCGCAAATTCGTCTGTGACTTTGGCTCTTCTTTCTTTGAATTGGTCGTGGCAGAGAAGTGGCTTGCGAATCCATTTGTCCAATTTATTAACATGCCTTAGTTTAGTTTGAGGTTGCGATTAATGATGTTGCAGTCACGAATTAGGAGGCACTTTGCTATCTTTGAAGATTAGGGACTTCATCCAACTTTAAATATAAAGACTAACTAAAAACTACAAAATAACACTTAAATGAATCATTAGAATTGATCAATCTCATTTGTCAAGATCAAAAGTGGTTTAAGACTTAGGATTAACCATCCTAGTCCAACAATCTCCCCTTTTTTTATTTTGACAACTTAAATTGATCTAAAGGGAAAACAATGTAGAAATATTAAGTTGGAGTGAAGTTAAGGTAAAATTTGAATGAATAATACATAAAATTAAAATTTCCTAAGTATGACATTCAATCATTGAAAAAACCTAAGCATGAAGTTATGATGCTTCCCCTCAACTTATGTTATAAGTTTCATGTTGTTATTTTCTTCCCCTTAAACTTTGATTCTTACTATCTCTCCCCCTTTGGCAAGATCAAAAAGAGGGTGCATAAGGAAAAAGAAAAAAAAAACAAGCATAAGTGAACATAAGGAGCAAATGCAAAACATAAAGATAAAATTCATTAATCACATAAGACAATGAATTGCAAAGAAATAACTTTATATATATATAACTGTGGGATCATAAATGTTTAAAATATAAACAAAAAAAAAAAGAAAAATACAAAGGATCCCTAATCTAGAGAATAGGAGAATCATCATCATCTCCAAAAGATGCTTCCTCTTATTCTTATTTTGCTCCTTCGACTTCATCCCTATCCTCAACTCCGTCTTCGTTGCCATCTCCATCAGGCGTATCTTCAAATTCAGTGAAGTCCGAAAGATGACAAAGAGAAACCCTTAGTTTCTCTTGAAGATCCACCATATCACTATGAAGATGTGATAGAAATAAGAATCTCCGCTTCATCATCCTCATGAATTTATCCAATTTACGATCAATGAAGGCAAGAGATAACTTAGTCTTTAGTTTTTGTTGAGGAGAAGGGGCTTGAATTGTGCCTTCTTCAATGTGGAGCCGCTTCCTTTTTGAAGCTTGTGAGGTTTCCATCTTCTTTGCTCTTATTGCACCAAGGTTATATGTATATGTATCTGGATGAATAGTCTTAGCATTTATAAGGTAGGTAAGATCTGCCAACAAAACAGTATATGACAGTAATAAGGCAACAAAAATTAGCTTTTGAGTTTGGTACTCATGTGAATCAATTGATCCATAAGGTACATCGGCCGGTTTAGATAGGTTTATTTTTGACAAGGAAAAAAAAGGAATGCCAAGTCTTTTTGGGACACTTTCTCGTTACCATCACTTCTTGCGTTTATGAAAAAGGTGATGAGATACGATGGAGTATCCAAAGGGGTAAGGATTTGATGTGTTTAGATAAAAAAAAGCGAGGGTCGTGTTTGGTTTCGATGGAGATTTTTTATCAAAACTCGGAGTAGATAACATCAAGTGTAGAGATTATGAAAGGGATGTTTGCTTCGACTTATAAATTAAACAAAGAAGATAGTTGGTCAAAGGTAATGTAAAAAAGGTCGCCAACGGCTCGAAACACTAATCCATATTGCCCTGCTCTTGATTCGGCTATTCGACTCAATTATACGGTGCACATAAAATCTCACACAACCTCTTCATAATTGGGTTCATCTCAAAAGATGAACTCGTTCCAGCCTAAATTTGAGAGGAAAGCTCGTATTTCGGCGTTGATACCTAAGGTCTTTAGCATAAAAGTTGAGGGTATCTTATTTGGAACAATGATATTGGAAGAGTTGGCTTTGAACCTATCTTTTTCTTCCTTAGTAACTCATTTGATGAGATGGAGGGTAGGGGGTGCAGAGGGTTGAGCCACTGCCTTCCCTTTGTCTGCCTTGGAGAACTTCTTTAGAGCCATAACAAGAGTGGAAGAGAGTTTGAGAGATTTTTAGAGAGATTTGAGAGAGTGAAGATGTTTGGAATAGTAGTGAGTATGTCACTGTTGAAGGGGGTATTTATAGCCTTTGAAGGGGTGTAAAAACAGCTAGAAATGAATAAATGAAGAGTTGGCAACAATTGGCAGTCAAATCACTTAAATGTATAGGCAGTTACTCTAAGTCGTGTCGGTGAATCCATGAGTCGCGACCGCGAATTCCAGAAAATGTGAGTAATGAACAAATATGCACCTTAATGGTTAAAAATTTGAAAATTTGTCTGAAATTCATAGTGAAGCAGAAATTTTACATCCGCGAATTAATGTTTGACAGCCAGGTGAATTTGACTTGTAATTCGCGACCGTGAAGGAAGGATAGATATCGCGACTTATGAGTCAGCAATGAGAAATAGTTGAATTTTGAAAAAAAAAAATCAGTGATCCACTATACTATATCAAACACAAATATCACAAATCAATAAATATCAATACACATAGCAATATCACACAAGATAAAAAATTTTCACTTTAGGGAGCTTCCATCAAGCATTCCCAATTCTTTCTTAATAAAGTTCATCCTTTCTTCATTTAGAGGTTTAGTGAAAATATCTGCAAGTTGATGATTTATGTCAATAACTTCTAACACAACATCACCCTTTTTCACATGATCTCTAAGAAAATGATGTCTAATATCTATGTGTTTGCTTCTAGAGTGTTGAATGAGATTTTTAGAGAGATTAATAACGTTTGTGTTATCACATTTAATCGGAATGTGATCAATCATTTTGCCAAAATCCTTTAATTGTTGTTTCATCCAAAGGATTTGGGTGCAACAATAACCCGCAGCCACATACTCGACTTCCATGGTGGATAAGGCAACTGACACTTCTTTTTTACTAAACCAAGAAACTAGGCATTCACCTATAAATTGGCAAGTTTTGGAAGTGATTTTTCTATCTAATAAACTACCTGCATAATTTGCATTCGAATATCCTACGAGACTAAATGAAGAATCCCTATGATACCATAACCCTAAGTGAATTGTGCCATATAAATATTTAAAAATCCTCTTGATCGCATTTAAACGAGAATCTCTAGAAAAGGATTGGAACCTAGCACACATATAAAAACTAAACATGATATTTGGCCTAGAAGCAGTAAGATAAAGCAGAGATTCGATCATACCTCAATATCTTTTTTTATCTACTGTTTTGCTCGATTCGTCTTTATCTAGCTTGATGGTACCATTGATTGGAGTTTTTGCCACCTTGCAAGCATCCATGCCAAATTTCTTGAGTATCTCTCTTGTGTATTTAGCTTGGTTGATGAAGATCCCTTCCTTGGATTGCTTGATTTGTAGATTGAGAGAGAACTTGAGCTCTCCCATCATGCTCATTTCAAATTCTCTAGTCATACACTTAGCAAAATCCTCACAAAGAGATTCATTAGTAGCACCAAAAATGATATCAACATAGATTTGAACTATTAGTGTGTCATGTTTGTGCTTTTTGACAAAAAGTGTGGTATCCATCTTTCCTTTTCCAAAATAATTTTTAAGAGAAATGAACTAAGCATTTCATACCAAGCTCTTAGAGCTTATTTCAAACCATATAAGGCTTTGTTCGACTTAAAAACATGGTTTGGAAAACAACGTGACTCAAAACCAGGAGGTTGTTCAACATATACTTCCTCCTCTATGATGCCATTCAAAAATGCACTTTTCACATCCATTTGAAAAATTTTAAAATTCACATGACATGCAAAGGCTAAAAGAATCCTAATAGCCTCTAATCTTGCTACTGGGGCAAAAGTTTCATCATAGTCTATGCCTTCCTGTTGGTTATATCTTTTAGCAACCAATCTAGCTTTGTTTCTAGTGATAAAACTTTGCTCATCTAACTTATTCTTAAACACCCACTTACAACCTATAATTGGTTGTTCTTTAGGCCTAGGGACAAGTTTTCATACTTTGTTTCTCTCAAATTGGTTGAGTTTCTCTGGCATAGCAAGTACCCAATTCTCATCATCAAGAGCCTCATCAATTGATTTTGGCTCAAGTTGAGAAATAAAAACAAGATTATTATCTAACAACTATTCCACGTGTCATTTTCTCATTGGTTCACCAAGAAAATATAGTTGTTGCCTTTCACCTGCTCACAAAAGTAGCAATTGCGATTTTTCTTGTATAGGGCACGACTTAGAATGCAAATTTGTCTGTGAAAATGTTCATCTTCTTCTACATGATTCACGACCGCTACCCACAAGTTGCCATCGCAATTTTATTTTCCAACAGTCACCTGGGACACTTGTCATGTTGTGGTTATGGACTTGATTCCCTTTTGAGTTACTTCAAAATTCGTGATTGCGACTGAGGCGTGACATACACCGCGAATTCGTCTATGACTTTGGCTCTCCTTTCTTTGAATTGGTCGTGCCAGAGAAGTGGCTCATGAATCCATCTATCTAATTTGTCAACATGCCTTAGTTTAGTTCGCGGTCGTGAATTAGGAGGCACTTTGCTATCTTTAAAGATTAAGGACTTCATCCAACTTTAAATATAGAGACTAACTAAAAACTGGAAAACAACACTTAAATGAATCATTAGAATTGATCAATCTCCTTTGTCAAGATCAAAAGTGGCTTAAGACTTAGGATTAACCATCCTAGTCCAACAATAATAATTTTTGGTTGAGGAGCCAATTTTTAGCCTTGGGATCCTTATGGGTTTTTGCACCATTAATATGCATTTAGACATTTTTGTGAGATCATAGTTTTTTCAAGCCATTTGTGATTTCTTAAGGATGAATGGATCATATTAGGACAATTTATTTTGCTTTTTTGATTACTGAATCAATTTTTGGCCTTAAGGATCCCATGTACATAGATCCTTAGATAAAAATGGCTTTTCCAAGCCATTAATGATATTTACCTTAGGGATCCATCCAATCCTTAGGAATTTTGGATGAAAATAACTTTTTGCAAGCCATTAGGAATTATTGTATATTGTTTCTTACATTTTTCACCTTGGGGATCCCCGATAAACCCTCAGTGATCTTGTTCCAAAATGCTTTCTGCAAGCCATGTTACAATTTTTCTTGGGGATCCCATCCTTATCAACAGAGTTTGGATAGAAATAGATCTCTCATTAACCAAATAACACTGTAAAATAAAAAATTTATTCTATTTGGTAGTTTTTGGCCTTAGAGATCTTACATGAAAATGGCTTTTGCAAGCCATTTTAATAACTTTTCCTTTGGGGATCCCATCCTTGCTACTAGATTATGTTGAATTTATCCTTTTAATTAGCTAAATGATACTTTAAAATGGTCGATTGGCCTATTTTAATGATTTTTGGCTTGGGATCTCTAATAAATTCCTTGGGGATCTTGTACAATTTTTTTTTCTTTTTGGAGATCCCAACCTTGCTATTAAATTTAAGATAAACTTAAATTTCTAATTAGCAAAATAATATTGTAAAATCACCAATTGACCTATTTTATGATTTTTGGCTTGGGGATATCCAATTATTTTGCAATAATTGATTATAAAAATTTTGCACATCTCCCTTAGAATAAATTTGGCTTTAATTCCTAGCAATTTAATACTAGAGGAATTTTCTACATCTTTCATATTTATAAAGATCCACAATATGGAGAAATATTACTTTGGTCACTTGCAAATCTCAATGTAATCCAAGTGTTTTGTCCAAAATAATTCATTATAAGCACTATAATTTTTTTTTCATGCTTGTTTGCCATAAAATTCTTATATATGGAAAGATTATTTAGCAAATTCCCTTGGGGTTCCAAATCAATTTTATTTATAAAAATGATTTCTGGCATAAATTTTTCTTTTAGTATATTAGACTAAAGTTAATTTCTTCTAACATACTAAGCCTGAAAATAATATTTTTGTCCATGTAAAAATTTATTTGTAGCATTTGCTATGGCTTCCTCTTTTGCACCATCTCAAGATCTTTTTACCACTACAATTCCTTAAAAAGAAGTTGTTTCTTTGCATGTAGCTCCATAATTAAATTTCTACTTTTTTGTGTTGCTCCTCTTATTTCATCTTCTAATGCTGATATTTTCTTTGTATAGATCATGTTGCCCATTAACTCTTCTCTCCCTGCATGAGATGATGCTTCTAGTCCTGATACCCAACCTATTATTGAAGAGGTACTTACTAGCATCAACATAATTAATTTTAAACCAAGCTCCTCAAGTAACTAACCTTTAACTCTTGCATGTAGGCTATTTTAGAGATTTCCCTCTTTCCACTAACTAAATTGAGGAACACACTGGATTCATTTCTTCTTATGTCTTATTCAAGTACCATGATCCTATCACCCGAAGTCTTTAAATAAAAAACTTTTGCTTTAGAATTTCTCATGGTACTTCCTTTTGATTCAGGGCCTCCTCAGACTTATTCTCTCTAATTACTACATGAGGGGAAGAAGGTTACCTATGTGGTGTTGGGGTCCACATCCTTACACTTCTAGTGCTTCATATTTAATGGTGATAAAAAAGGAGCTTATCCTTGGTAAGAAACTTAAAAAGAAAAAAACTCAGGGAAAGATCAAGGCATGGCCTCTTACTTTAGATGATTGGTGAGCTTGGATAACCTCTTTCCTCATTTTGGAGATGAATGGCAGATAGTAGGAGTCTTTGAACTTGTAGAGTTAAGTCGAATCCTGATTTTTATAGAGTAAGGAATTCATTGTGCCACCTTTTGATTTTGAGCTTCTTTCATCAATTCTTTTATATTTTTATTCAAGCTTACTTCTATCACACTAAAACACTTCTTTTTGTTGATTGGTCTCCTCATCCTGGGAGAGGATAACCCTTGTCTCGTTGATCTCAAAGACCTTTTTTTGTTGCCCCTCTATGTGATATCTATGGACCAGTCATCTTACCATGCCATTATCCAACGTTTATTGGGGCACACCAATAAATCTTCAAAGGGGTAGTTAATCGAGTTTCATAGGGTTCTCCTAAATAGGTGTGTTTTATGCCTATCTTCTAAGAGGCCCTTTATGGATTATCTACTTGTAGCAAGAGCTTAAATGGCTTGATGCTCATTTGCTCCGAGGACCATTTTACAGGCAATTACTTATCAGGCTTTCTATAAATGTATTACCAATGTGTCACTTTCACATGCTGGCAGTAACTTATGACTGGTTCAAATTGGTTACTCACTTACTTTCTAGCTTTAAGGAACCAATAACCACATACCTTTTACTTTCTTAGGTTGAGGTTAACATCTTTTTCTTCCACTTTTAACTTGATGAAGGATATCTAGTATTTCCTTTCTTAAAAGAAATTACCTTTAGTCGGCTAGATTTATAGGTAGGTTCATATGAGGTTGAGCATAGGCCTTGGTGTTTCCAGCTTCTGACTTAGGATACGATGATTGTTCTAAACATAAAAACCTAGCTTTTCTATTGTTACACCACAAGCTGTTTATTTGCTGTTAGAGGATCACTATCTTTTTCTAGTGTTTTTTCTCCTTTGCTATCAAGTCTTGTGAGGTATCTTCCATGTTTATGAAGCTGACAGTTTAGAGTCGCTTACTTGGTCCCATGCTCAATTTTATTATTATGTCTTTACTTGATTATACCACCATTACTTTAGTCTCTCAATTAATGGAAAGACACCTATCCCTTTCGTGCCATGTGATCGACGTAAGACCTACAGATGTTGGCAATAAAGGTTTAAAGAGCTCGTGCCAGACTCTTTTGAGGACATGTTAGCAACTATGATAAATTTTATTTGCATTTACGTATCTTTTCATGTATGTTCACCTTACTAACTCTGTCATATCTTATTATAGGCATTAATATGGAGTCTCCATCACCACAATTAAAGAAGAAGCAAAAGAACTTCCCTTCTCTTGTTAAGAAAGATAAAGGAAAGACTCCTCTAAATAGACCGCCCAAAGCCACTCCTACTAAGAAACAACAATAACTAGCTGCATAGGTAAGGTTAGAGGTGAGGTTGTCCAAACGATTTCAACAACACTTTCCCTTCAAGAATACACCTTAAGACTCACTGCAGGTATCATACTCAGTAGACTATTTTAATAGTGATGCCAATGATGATGCCATGGACTATGAGGATCTCTCGCCTTTTAAAGTTATCCCTCATTTTATCGAGCCTGTAGATCATGGTGCTCCAATTGCTAATGATGTTCTCCATATAGGAAATTCTAGTAGTGAGGTCTTTACATTGATGTTAAGTCTTTCAGAGATATTAAGAAATCTAACAATGAGCCCCCAAAGGTTTGTATACTAATTCTCCCTTTTTTCTTTAACTTATAGCTTTCTTTATTGGTTCTTACGAGTTTTATGTTTCCTCTAGGTTACCTCTCCTAGAGTATGCTATGAAGATCCACTTTTCAAACTTGATTTTAGCTTTCTTACAAGGGCATCATCATAATAGAGTTTCATCTTATCACTTTCTTTAAAGGTTGCTATCAATTCTATAAAAATAACTTGTTACATCTTTTTAGCTTGGATATTTTTAACCTAAATAAAGACTAGCACATAGTAGTATGGTATTCCCTTGCTACCCTTTTGGTTGTTATGACCTCACCAAATGATTTCTCCTTTCTTGGTAATATAACTTATGAATCCAATTCATATTCTCTAACGTAAGGAGGAAAGTGTTTCTATTTCAGCCCTTTTTGATAAGCTGCTAGCCTTTTTTGCTCGTAAAGGCCATTATGATGTTATAAGCCCAAGCCCACTACAAAGCTAGTTCAAAGTCGTACTAACAAGAATAAGCAATTTTGAGTAGCTAAAAGCTAAGATAGCTATCCAGGTGGTGAAATTACTTTAGCTCCTCAAAAAGGGAGAGAGATTAAAGCATTCATGCAATGTAGCTATAGCAAGAGCCATAAAGGAGGGAGAGAACATGAGGGTAGAATATCAATAAGTGTAGGAGGAAGCCCAAAAGGGAAAGGATTCCTGCAATAATAAGTGGAACAAGGTGATAACTATCCTTTCCCATTTTTTATCACCCTAGGTTAGTAATATTTTCTTTGTATTGTTGGGTATGATGCCCTTTTACAATGATGGCACTTCTATTTTCATTTTATTGGCTTTAATTATTAGACTACCACTGATTGATTGATTGGGAATAAAGTGGCATGCGCCTACCTTGGACTTTTTCTTTCTTTCTTTTTTTCTATGTGATGAATGTTGCTTAGTGATCTTGGGATTTCAAACTTGATAAATAACTTTTTAGCCTATTTCACATAGTTATACCACTTAACACATTGCACACTGAGCACTACAACCATCGTTTTGCATCATGTAACCATGCATTACATTCATACAACCACACTAGTGGATTCTTGCACACCATACACCCCAACCATTCCTTACATCATACAACTATGTGTTTTTGCATTGTTGATGATTAAGATGATGATGATCCCTTAATGAGCTATTTTTTAATGAGATTTGAAAAATAGGACAAAAATAAACACTAAATATTTATGAAAGTGGCCATGAGACCTACAATCTTTATTTTAAAGTGGCCAACTAGCCTACTTATAGGTGAAAGAAAAACATAGCCATGGTGAAAGCCTATAAAATAGGAAACTAACACTAGATCTCTAATGATATTACACCTTAAAGATCTTAGAATGGTTATACTAAGCCTAAACTATTTTTCTATTTATTTTCCATAATCTCCTACATAGTAGGGTAATATCTCTTTAAAAATTTCTTATTGATGAATCTTTTATATGGTTCCCTATGTAAACTTTATAGCCAATATGCATTGCCTTTCAAAACAATAATGAACCCTACCAGTTGGGGGACCACTTGTTATATTCTCAATCCTTAGCTCTTATGGCAAGTATGATCTTCCAAACTAGATCTCCTTCATTAAAACTCTTTGTCTATACCTTTCTATTGTATGCTCTAAGCAGTTTCTTCTTTTGGATCATCAAGCAATTTAATGCTTAAAGCCTTTTTTCATCTGCTTACTTTAGCTCCATAAGTGAGGCATCAATCCATTATGCCTTGCAACCTTTAAGGAAGGAACCATAACCTTGATAGGGATTCTTTTGGCGTATATTTTTAGGTTAAATTAGAATTTTTCTAGTTTTTATGGTGTTTTTAATCTTGAATAAGTTAATTTATGTCTCTTTTATGTTTGCATAGGAATCTCTTAAAAAAGATTTAAATTATAGTTTTAAGTAGTCTTGCATGGGCTATTGCATGGCCTATGTGTTGTACCATGCAAAGACATAAAGTTGACTAATTAGCATAGCAGAATCACGTAAGAAGTTAAGTGCATGGACAGTTGCATGGCCCATGCATCGAGACTTGCAAGGCGTCATAATCATATTTTAAAAAGTAATTGCAATATGCTTTTGAAGATAACAAAAAACTAATTTGGATAGAGATTCTTGGGTAGAAAAAGAGTAAATTTTTAATAGAGAAAAGTGGATCCAACCTCTACGCTAAATAAAAATAATATTTTGTAAAGATTAAAGGATATTCTCTTAGTGTTTTCATTGTTTTTGTTAGGAATATTCTTCTTTTGAATATTCTTCTGCTCAATTCAATGGATTTTTTTCTTTATTTCTTTTTCTTTTTTAGGATGAATTAATTCCTAAATTCTAGGGATTAGGGTGAAAGCCCAACATTTATTTCATGAATCTATGAAGTGATTTTGTTTTAATTGTGTTAGGTGCCTTGATTTAATATGTTTGAGCTTATTTGATCTTATATGTATGAATGACCACATATGTGCAATATTTGAGATTCCAGAAGATGGAGCAAGAGTGAAAGTCTAGGATTAGGCCTAACATATTAAACTATAAGATTGAAACCATGATAGTAGGTTTAATTTCTAGAGATATTCAAGGATTATTCATGGAACTTAATACATTTTATTGAATTCTGCCACACAAGAGTTAACATAATTTCAACAATAATAGCCTCAATTTTGCTCCAGAGAGATTATTGGAAAAATTAGAAAAATCCATCTTCAAGCACAACTCAATCTCAATTGAAATAATTCTCTTAATATATTAATAGAATAGTATTATGGTGTACCCGAATTCCCTAGAAATCATTATCATATAGAGTTTCTTTTCATTTAATTTCAGTTTTGTTTACTTATTTTTGTAATTTTAGTTTTTATTTATTATCCTCTAATTATTCGATTGCTAGATAATAGGAAAAATTAGTTTTTTGGTACTTATGAAATAATCCTCGTAGGAATGATCTCTACTCTTTATTGTATTACTTGAGTGATTTGTGTACTTGCAAGAGTTACATATGCAATAAGTTTTTGGCGTCGTTGCTAGGGATTGATTTTTCATAATATCAATTTCACTTAAGATTTCTATTAATCTAGTTTTAAATTGTACATTTTTAATTTTTATGCATTTAATTGTGTTTGTGTCTTTTGATAGGTGAAGCGCTTGATGTATGCTTAAAGATACAATGGCCAAAGAAGGAAGGTAAAAAGCTTTAAGAGAAATTGTCATGCTATAAACATAAGAGACTCAATCAATCATTACGAAACTTGCTAGTGCAACCAACAATTTCGAGATTAAACCAATAATTATCCAAATGATCCAACAAAATACTTTTTGGAGTGAAGCTAATGAGGAACTAAATGCCCACATTACCAATTTTCTTAAGATTTGGGCAACCTTCAAGATTAATGGGGTAATCAATGATGCAATTCGACTACATTACTTCCCTTCTCCTTGAGAGAAAAAGTGAAAAGGTGGTTGAATTCAATGGAACCTAACTCATTTACTACTTGGGGGGATCTCCCTAAGGATTTCTTAGCAAAATCTTTTCCACCGAGCAAGATTGCACAATTGAGACAAGCGATTGCAAGCTTTCAACAAGACCTGGGTGAGATATTATATAAGAGAGATTTACGGAGTTGCAAAAAAGATGTCCACATTATGGCTTGTTGGATTGGTTGATAGTCCAAACCTTTTACAATGGGCTTAACCATTCAATATGCATTATTATTAATGTCGCAGCAGGAGGTGCAATTAAGGGAAAATCAACGGATAAAACATATTCATTGTTAAAAGAGATAGCCTCAAACAATTATCAATGGGCAAGCGAATGGGGGATTAATAAGCGAGTTGTGGGTATTCATGACGTTGATACCTATACCATGTTAAATACCAAGATGGATGCTCTTGCAAAGAAGTTTGAAAATGAAAGTGTGCATGTTATTAATTCCACACTGCTAACTTATGAATGGTGTAGAGGAGCACATATGGGAACCAAATGCCAAATCAAATAGTCCTTTTTAAAATTCTACTGAGAATATGCAATATGTTTCCAACTTTAATAGGTAGCCCATCAATCCATATTCCAACACTGACAATCTCAGATGGAGGAACCATCCCAACTTTTCATAGAGTAACTAAGACAATCAAACTAAGTCTTCTCATCCTTTTAGTTTTCCTTAACGGCAACAAGGTGGAGTTTCCATAGCTCAACCAATCTAACAAAGAAGAGAAGCAAACATGGGATACACAAAAGTTCTTGATTTATAAGGTGGAGACAAAGCTAGACAAGACTTATAAACTTGAATTGAGGGTGAACTAAATAGAGCAACATAAAAGATATTTAGAGATGCAAATTGGGCAACTAGCTAACATTATCAATGAAAAAAATGCAAGGTACATTACCTAGTAAGATTGAAATTAACCCAAGAGAATAGTGCAAGGCAATTACTTTAAAGAGTAGCATGGAGATACCCGACCCTCCATGCAAAGACAAGGGTGAGAGTGAGAAAACAACCTTAAAAAGGCCAAAAATCCATAAAAATCCATAGATATCAGTCCAAGAAAATCAGAAAGCAACCACACTTTTCAGTTTAGATGAGAATGATAAGATGGAAGAACTAAAGGAGAATGAGGGAAGCAAGCCTACACTGGTAAAACCTTATGTCCCACCAATTCCTTAATAGCTGCAAAAATAAAAGTTGGATAAGCAATATGCTAAGTTCTTGGAGATTTCAAGCAAATTCATGTCAATATTCCATTTCTGAGGTTTTGGCACAAATGCCAAAATTTGTAAACTTTCTCAATCATCTTTTATCTAACAATAGGAAGTTGGAGGAATTTGAGACCATAGCTTTCTCCGAGGAATGTAGTGCCATAATCCAAAACAATCTTCCACCAAAGCTTAAGGATCTAGGGAGTATCTCTATTCCTAGCCAAATTTCTCATTGCAAATTTCATAGAGCACTATGTGATTTAGGTGTTAGTATTAGTTTAATACCCTTTCTATTTGCAGGAAATTAAAGCTGGGTGAGATCCAACCCACTTTGATGACATTGCAATTATGGATTGCTTTATTAAACACCTGATTAGAGTGGCAGAGAATGTTCTCATGCAAGTAGAAAAGTTTATTATACCAGTTGATTTCATTGTGCTTAATATGGATGTAGATGTAGAGATGCCATTAATCCATAAAAGACCTTTCATGGCAACCATGAGGGCTATAATTGATGTAAAGAATGGCAAGCAAATCGAGCATGATGGGAGAATCATTGGAATTTAATGTCTTCAAAGCAATAAAATCATCTTCTTTCATTGAAAATTGAAATAGGATGGATGTGGTTCATTATCCAATTCGAGAAGTTTCTCAGTAAGAGCATCCTCCATTTGAAGCTTGCTTGGTTAAAAGGGTATCACCATTGCATGAGGATCATGAAACCGCATTCAGATTTTTAGAAAAAGCTCTTCCATTTAAAAATTATGGGTTTGAGAATTTTGGATAAGGTGAAGATTCCCCATCAAGTGAAAAAGTTTTAGTTTTAGAACCAAAACCTCCTCCTCTTCATGTGAGATATGCATTCAAAGTAAAGCTTATGAAAATGCCTAGATATATAAGGAGAAAAACCAATCTACAACATGCTAAGCATATTTATAGACATGTTTTTAAAGTGGGACAACAGTTATTATTTAAATCTTACCTTAGATTTTTTTTTTCCAGAAAAGTTAAAATTTCATGGATTCGGACCTTTCAAGGTGGTGCAAGTTTATCTGCATAAAGCTTTGGAATTAGGAGGAGATGGTGCTAAAACATTCAAAGTGAATGACCATCATTTAAAGCCTTTTTTCTATGATGATACATTGCAAAATGGAGAAAATTTTCTCTTAAATTCACCTTAAAGCTAAGAATTTATGGAAAAGATCAAGCTAATGACTTTAAACAAGCGCTTGTTGGTAGACAACCCAATGGTTTAATTTATTTTAGTCAATTTAGTTTGTTTATTTCAAGTTCTGTATGTTATTTTTTTATTTTCAGTTTTCAATCAATTTAGTGTTTAAATTATTAGAAATTTAGTTGTTTTTACTAGTTTAATATTTTGTTAGAATGTTATTTTTGTGTTTAATTTGTGATAATTCAGTTAATTTTGATTAATTACATGTTATTTTAGGAGCAATGATCATAGGACAATAGTAGCAAATGTGATTATGGAGATAACATTTTAAAGGTTCAAAAATGAAGGAAAATACTGAAATTTAGTTGCTACCATATTGCATAGGCCATTAATCGGAACATGCATGATGTGAATGACAACTTACTTTAAATACTCATCTTGTTCCCCTTCTAACCCTATCACACACAAACTCTAAACTTTATTCATAGTCATCTCCCTCTTTCTCCCAACCTACCCACTCCTCCCAACTTACCCTCTTTCTGTTTCTTCCAAAAACTAACCAAATCTCATCATGTCCATTACCAAAATTGTTGTGAAAAGAAATCTAATCATTTTTTTTTTTTTGCTAACTCTTCTTTGAAAACAAAAATTGGGGAGCTTAAATCGAATTGACAACAAAATGCAACAAGTTTTTTGTTTTTTTTTGCCTATATGGGATTCGTCCAACAATAATTCCACTACCAAACTAGCGATTTTTAGATTTTTGTTTATTTAATTTATTTTCTTTAATTTTTCTTCTTCTTCTTCTTCTATTTTTTTTCTATTTTTTATTATGTTATTATGTTATTTTATGTTTCAAATTATTGTAAGTTTAGAATTGGTACTTTTAATAATTTTATTTTGGGGTATTTTGTGTTTAACTATTGCAAGGTTTGGATTAATAATCTAGTCATGTTTTGTGATGTTTGAATGTTTAGATATTTTAGATTTTTGAGTAATCTAGTGCTTTGTTTGTTGAAGTACTTGTTAAAAATTTTGAGACATCAATTGCTTGGAAGGTTATTTTGTGTTATTTTAATTTTTTATTTTGTTTTAGTTTTTTTTATTTATGTGAATTGTGTCTGTTAATTTATTTAGTTTTTTTAAAAAATTTTGGTGGATGCAATTATGAAAAGAAAAAAATATTTTACTTATGGAAATTGTGCTTATTAAATAACAAGTACAATTTTTTTTTAAAAAAAAATTAGCAATTGTAGTTATTAGTTTATGAAAATACAAATTTTGGGTATTTGATTTATGATTTTCAGTTTTATTTTTCATGAGTGGTAATGCATAGTTGGAGAGATAGTTGCATTATGATTGTTAAGGATTGTGTTGTGATGAATCATTTAATTTACAGGTGAAAATATGTTTGTGCTTGTGAGGTTTAGTTTTGTTCAAAGCTTCTACTACTGTTGGTGTGTTTAAATGCACGAAAATGTACCTAAAAATATGTCTATGCTTGTGAAAACTTGTGGAAATTGTGGTTGCTAATTTATGATTTTTCACAAGCATGAGATTATTTTTTTATTGTGAGATTATGACACATAATTGTCAGGTAGATTTTAATTGAAGGTTTAGTTTATTGATAGTGTGCTTAACTGAATACAAAAGTTAGTGGTTAAGAATGTGTGTGCTTATTTGAAATTATGTGATAATCTGAGAATTGTGAGAAAATATTTTTGAGAATTTAGAAAATTTTGTTGAGTTTGTTAAAAAATTTGTCAATTGAGATTGTTGTGCAGGAGTTTAAAAAATTTGGAACTACTTATGTACAACAAAAATGTTGCTGGATTAATTCCAAGTGCATAGCCTGTTGTATGGCTCATGCACATCTACAAACACCTCTGATTATTTTTGTTTTCACTTCCCAATTCCACACTATTCTAATAAATCTTTATTTATTGGCGAAGGAAAAACACTAGAACAACAATTGATGGTCCTGATTTAATCATTTATAAAAATATCGCATCAAATGTGTCCAAAATCTCACATAAAAAAAAAGGGATATTTATCTTTTTGTCCTTACATTTTCATTTTCTTTTCAAACATTGAAAACAATGTTTTATTTAAGTTTGGGGGAGGGACTCGAGTTAATTGAAATTCTTTTATGAATAGGGTATTTAATTTATTCTTTTGTTCTTTTAAATTACATTCTTTTGGGGTAATTGTTTGCTCTAAAAGTGAAGATGAATTGACTTGAGATGTGATCACTTCATGATTTATGAATTTCTAAATTGTGGCATGCTTGTAAATGAATTATGCATGATCAATTTATTAGAAAATTTGGACATTTGAATAAGCTTAATAAATGATGCAAATAATGCAAATAATTTCTTGTTTAGATTAATTGAGAAACTTGTTTGAGTCATTACACCTAGAAATTGATTGCTTGTTTCAATTCAAGCATATGCATACTAGTTTGAGATGAAATACTAATTCACATTTGATTAAAGAAATGATTTAGGTATTCTTTGTGTTAACCCATTTAGCTCTATTCATACCTTATTATTTTTATCATTTGCACCCTTTTTAAGCCTTGAAATACGCTCTGAGATTGTATATAAGTCTTTTTCTTGGTGTCCTTAACCTTATCACTATATAACCATTATCAATGCCTCCAAGAGAATTTTAGGATTGAAATTTTTAAGTGACACTAGAATTTCCATTATGTTTGTTGAGAAAGTTGAATTTCCTTCTTGATTATATATTTGAGCATGTGCAAATGTTTGATATTTGAGAGAAAAAATTGGGATTTAATGCATGCATATTTATAATTTGTTGGTTATTCGGGTTAGTATAAAAAATAATGAAAAATAAAAAAGAAAAAAATAGAAAAAGAAAAAAGGAAAAAATTGAGAATTGTGAAGTCTATTTTGCTCTACTGCATAAATTATTTAGAGTTCACAAATTTATGTGAGATGTATTATGTACATAATTTGCTCTTGCCCTTTGTGATAAATTTAGATTGTTTAAGTGACTGTTGCTATAAAACAAAAGAATGAAGGGTTTGACAAGTTGTGAAATTTTAAGAACATATGAGAATTTTTAGTGTTACTTGATTGTTTTCATTCTTGGAATTCTCTTGTTTGAATCCTTTTATCCTTTTCTTTGGCTAGCCATTTTCCTTTAGCTCTGTTACAAGCCAATAAAGATCTTTTGATCCCTAATGAAGTGTGAAATTACATTAGTTGAAATTTATTGTGTGTTCTTATCTATAGAGTTATGCATAACATTATGTTAGGAATAGATTTGATAATGTTAGCTTGTATTATGTTTGTTTTTAAATTGCATCAAAAGCAAAAAAAAAAAAAAAAGAAAAAAGAAAAAAAAAAAAAGGTGTATTATGCTAGTTGGACTAGGTTGATTTAACCTAAGTCATGAACATCTTTTGATCTTGACAATAAAGATTGATCAATTCTAATGTCTTCATTAAGTGTTGTTTTGCAGATTATAAAGTTAGTTTTTGTCATTAGAAGTTGGATGGAGTCCAAATCTCCAAACTTGTACAGTTCACTCTAATACGCGGTGAGTGTATTTAAAATTGCGACCGCGAATCAGTCACAAGGAAGAATGAAGCTAGGCTAGCGGAATTCGCGAAAAGCTTTGCTATCGCGACACACCTAAAGTTGGCAAAGCCATAGTCACAGACAATTTACGGTGTGTGTCACGCCTTAGTTATGACCACAAATTTCATAGTGACAAATGAGGGAACCAAAGCCACAACCACAGCTTGCCAAGTGTCCCAAGTGTCCATCGAAGGTCCAAAATGGAGAGGGCTAATCTTTGTTTGCGACCGCAACTGAAACAGTTGAAGTTTGCTCTTCAAGCAGATGAATTTGAGGTCTCAGTCACGCCTAATGCATTGACACCTTGCGACCACAACTATTGAGAGTGGTTAGAACACAATGGTTATATTTTTTCTGGATGACCAATGGAAAGCTGACACGTGGACTAGCTGTTAGACACAAACAGGATTTTTAGCCGAAATTGGAAAATCGCAACCTTGAAAAGTTAGTAGCGACTGCGATTTGAGCCTGACAAGCATGTAATGCTGAATCTACCTAACACATCTTTGAGATTTGTTCATAGTTTAAGTCTAACGCCTCTTTGGTGGGTATGGGCTATATACTCCACCAAACAGATATAAATGTAAGAGAATACATTAATTTGTAACCAAACTCTTGCAAATTTGCTACTCATTCTTTCAATTCTTCTTTATGCTTTAAGTGATTGTTTGGTATGAGCATTAAACACCATTGTAAGAGGTTTTAGTTGTGAAAGATTTTAGTGTGAGCCTTTGAAAACACTTATGAGAGGTTTTAGTATGAGCCTTAAAAACACTTGTAAGATGTTTTTATGTGAGCTTAGAAAATACCAATTGTAAAAGTTTGGTGTAAGTTTGGAAACACCATTTGAGTTGAGTGAAATACCCGATTGTAGAGAATTGGGGAGTGGACGTAGGGTTAGTTAACACCCGACCACTATAAACACTTGTATCAATTTCTCTCTTCTTCTACTTAACTTCTTAGCCACCTTATCACACATTTTAATTTTTAATTATACACAAATTTAACCTCCCTTCTTGGTGTTGTAGGCCAATAAGTGGTATCAGAGCCTAGTCTCACAAAGAAGCCTTAATTGGGTGAGCAAAGATCATGACATAAAAGGGAATCCACTCACACCTCAAGCCTTACTTTAATGGATCTGACTATACTCATTGGAAGTATAAGATGAAGATTTATCTTGATACAGATGTAGTACACCTTTGGGATATAGTTCTCAAAGAATGAAAGCCACACTAAAGTAGTGGATGGAATTAAAGAATTAATTCTAAGGGAAGATTAGGTTGAAGCCTATAGGAGGTCAAATGGCAAAAACAATAGGGCAATGGTTATTCTTTTAAGCTCTCTCTCTAGGGAAGAGATTGAAAGAGTGCAACATTGCCAAATAGCTCATGCCATTTGGAAGACTCTTGAAAACTATCATGAGGGCACAACACTTGTTAAATCAAGTAGATTGGAATGTATGTGACAGAATGAGAGCTCTTCATGATGAAAGACCATGAAAGTATCACCAAAATGATTAATAGACTTCTATCCATCATCACAAACATGAAGAAATTTGGAAGGACTCTCACAAACTATAAGGCAAACACAAAAATCCTTAAAACTTTTCTATTAGATAAGTTTGGTGCAAGAGTGTGCAACATTCAAGAGTCTAACTAGGAGATTGAAAAGGTTCCTATGCATGTGTAAATAGGCAAACTCTTAACTCATGAGTTAGCCTTACAAAAGGATGAACAAATGAAGAAATTAAGGGGCCAATGAGAAAAATCAAAAAAAGAAAGAAGAACCTTGGCACTCAAATCCTCAATCAAGGAGAAGGAGGTAAAAACTACCTTTAGTGATGAAGAAAGTGACAAAAAAAAAAAAAAAGAGCTAGCAATGCTCTCAAAAAGGACTAAGGAGTTAATTAGAAGAAGAAAAGAGAGAAGAAGCTTCAAGAACACAACTCCTAATCCTAGTGAGAGATCTAATGAAGTCACTTGCTATGAGTGTGGCAAGCAAAGCCACATCAAATATGATTGTCCCAAGATAAAGAAGAAGAAGAGATGGGACAAGAAGAAGAAGAAAAGTTTCTCAGTCACTTAGGATGATAGTTAAGTGAAGATGAAGAAGAAGGAGAAGTTGCCAACATTTGCTTCATGGCACAAGAAGACTCTCCAAATGAGGTAAGTACTTCATCCCACTCTCATTCAGATTTTAATGATTTTGATGAGGTAGATGAAGAGCTTCTAGAGGCTCTTACTATAAGATGTGACAAGTATAAGTCACAAATGAAATCTTACAAGAGAAAATGCTTAAAACTAGAGGATGATTACAAATCCCTTAGTGATCTTGTAAGTAAATTGAGGACTTCAAATGAATAACTCAAAAAATCTATGGAAAATCTTTCCAAATCATCTTCATCATTGGCTTCATTGAGAAAAGAGAATGACTCCTTAAAAGGAGAAGTCATTAAACTTAAAGCTCAATCTCTAAGTTTTATAAAGGAAAGGAAGCCTTAGACATATTGATTATGTCTCAAAGGCCACCATTGATTAGACATGGTTTAGGTTTCAATGAAGCCTCCTCATCCACATCATCTCACACTACATTCATTAGAGCATCAAAACCTCAAACTTTGAGTGTTGAGGTAATTGGGAAGAAAAGTGCTCTTAACACTAAGCCACTTATGCCTAAGGGCAAAAAGAAGGCTCTCCAAAGCTCAAGAGCCAAGACTCAAAAGAGCAAACCATGCCTATTTGTATAATAAGAAGCATGCTCACACACACAAACACGAACAATTCTCCACTACTTCTCATCATTCATGCACTTGCATGCACTTACATAATCAAAGTATGAGAAGGCCTCCTACTTATCTTAAGGTTGTACATAAAAGAAAGACTCCCAAGTCTAAACTCCAATGTCACTATTTCATGAAATATGGGCATATTAATATTCATTGTTATATTAGAAAGGCTCACCTCAAATTAGAGGATCCTTAAACTCCTAACCTCTTAGGACCCAAGTATGTTTGGTTACCTAAGAAAAAGAGACTTACTTTTATTATGTAGGGAAGTGTGGCAACCACCAATAAATCAAACAATTAGCATATGGATAGTGGATGTTCTAAGCATATGATGGGAAATAAAAAGCTATTCACGGTATTGAAGGAAAAAGAAGGTGGAAATGTCACATTTGGTAACAATACCAAAGGTAAGGTAATTGGCATTAGAACTATTGATAAGAATGGTTGTTCTTTGATTGATGATGTTTTATTAGTTAATGGCTTACAACATAATTTGTTGAGTGTAAGTCAATTGTGTGACAAAGGTAACAAAGTCACCTTTGATCCTAAGGAATGCTAAGTCACCACATTAGTGGATAATGAGGTTATCTTCAAGGGTGAAAGGAAAGACAATACCTACTCAATTGACTTAGACAATTTGGCTAACCAATTTTTAAGTGTCTTATGTCTTTGAGTAATGAAGCTTGGCTATGACATAAAAGGCTTGGACATGCAATTATGGATCTACTATAAAGCCTATCGAAAGGAAAGCTAGTGGAAGGACTTCCCAAGCTAAACTTTACTAAAGACAAAACATATGATCCTTGCCAAATGGAGAAGCAACATCAAGCCTTCTACAAAGCTAAAAATGTTGTAAGTTCAACTAGACCCCTTCAACTAATTCATATGGACTTGATAAAACATACTAGAAGTGCTAGCTTAAGTGGAAAACATTATACACTAGTCCTAATTGATGATTACTCTAGGTTTACTTGGGTGTCCTTTTCAGCTCATAAGAATTATACTTTTGATGCTTTTAAAAGTTTTGCAAAAAGAATTCAAAAAGAAAAGGGTTACTTCATTTCTTCTATTAGAAGTGACCATGGAAATGAATTTCAAAATGAGTCTTTTGAAACTTACTATTTGGAGAATGGAGTTTTTCACAACTTTTCAACTCATAGAACACCATAACAAAATGGTGTTGTAGAGAAGAAAAATAGAACACTATTAGAAATGGCTAGAACCATGCTCAATAAGCATTCTTTACCAAATTACTTTTGGGTCGAAGTCATTAATACTTCGTGTTATATTGCAAATAAAGTTTTTAAAAGACTCATTCTTAATAAAATAATCTTATGAGCTATGGAATGGTAGAAAACCCAAGATATCATACCTAAAAGTATTTGGATACAAGTGCTATATATTGAATACCAAGGATAATCTTAGAAAATTTGATTCCAAGACCAATGAAGGTATATTCTTAGGTTATTCCACCTCTAGCAAGGCATATAAAGTCTTTAATAAGAATTTAATGGTAGTTGAAGAGTTTATTAATGTTGTTTTTGATGAATCTAGTAAACTTGATCTTGAGAAAGGTGTTTTTGTAGATCATTTTATAGGTAACCTTGAAAAATTAGAGTTGAAAGACACTACAAGAAGAGAGGATAAAGATAAGGAAGGAGATGAATCATCAAAAGTAGATGAGGAACCATAACAACAACAAAAAGATGAGCCAAGTCAAGATCTACCTAAAGATTAGAGATTCTCCAAGGATCACCCTAAAGATTTGATTATCGGTGATACCTCTAAGGGTGTAAGTATTAGATCATAACTTAATCTTTTAGAAAATAATCTTGCTTTTATTTCTCAACTTGAGCCAAAATCAATTGATGAGGCTCTTAATGATGAGAGTTGGGTGTTTGCCATGCAAAAGGAACTCAACCAATTTGAGAAAAACAAGGTATGTGAACTTATCCCTAGGCCTAAAAAATACTCCATTGTAGGTTACAAATAGGTGTCTAGGAACAAGTTAGATAAGTAAGGTCTTATCACAACGAATAAAGCGAGATTGATTGCTAAGGGATACAACCAAGAGGAAGGCATAAATTATGATAAGACTTTTGCCCCCATTGAAAGATTAGAGACCATTAGGATACTTTTAGTTTTTTCATGCCATATGAATTTTAAGCTTTTTCAAATGGATGTAAAAAGTGCATTTTTGAATGGAATCTTTGAGGAGGAGGTTTATGTTGAACAACCTCCTAGTTTTGAGTTACATTGTTTTCCCAATCATGTTTTAAATTGAACAAAGCCTTATATGGATTGAAACAAGCTCCAATAGCTTGGTATGAAAGGCTTAGTTCATTTTTTTTGAAAAATGATTTTGAAAAATGAAAGATGGATGTCATACTAATTGTTAAAAAGCACAACATGATATGCTAATTGTATAAATTTATGTTGATGATATCATTTTTAGTGCTACTAATGAGTCTCTGTGAGGATTTTGCTAAGTGTATGACTAGGGAATTCAAAATGAGCATGATGGGAGAGCTCAAGTTCTTTCTCGGTCTACAAATCAAGCAAACCAAAGAAAGGATCTTCATCAACCAAGCCAAATACACAAGGGAGATACTCAAGAAATTTGGCATAAATGGTTGCAAAGTAGCCAAAACCCCCATGAGTGGTACCATCATGTGAAACAAAGATGAATCAGGTAAGACGGTAGATGAAAAGAGATATCGAGGTATGATTGGATCTCTTTTTTATCTTATTGCTTTTAGGACAAATATCATGTTTGGTGTATGTATGTGTGCTAGGTTCCAATCTTCTCCTAAAGAGTCATATTTAAATGTCGTTAAGAGAATTTTTAAGTATTTGCATGGCACAATTCACTTAAGGTTATGGTATCCTAGGGATTCATCCTTTAGTCTCATAGGATATTCGAATGCAGATTATGCGACTAGTTTATTAGAAAGAAAAAACACTTTCGAGACTTTCCAATTTATAGAAGAATGCCTAGTATCTTGGTTTAGCAAAAAGCAAGTGTCGGTTGCCTTATCCACTACAAAAGTCGAGTATGTTGTTGTGGGTTATTGTCGCACCCAAGTCCTTTGGATGAAACAACAATTGAAGGATTTTGGCAAAGTGATTGATCATATTTCCTATTAAATGTGATAACACTAGTGTTATCAATCTCTCTAAAAATCTCATCCAACACTTTAGAAGCAAACACATAGATATTAGACACCATTTCCTTAGAGATAATGTGCAACAAGGTGATGTTGTGTTAGAATTTGTTAACACAAATCATCAACTTATAGATATTTTCACTAAACCTCTCCATGAAAAAATATTGAATTTCATTAAGAGAGAATTGGGAATGCTTGATGGAAGCTCTCTAAAGTGAAAATTTGATCCTTTGCGTGATTGTATGTATGTTGATTGTGTATCTTGTGTTTTTCTGTGACATATTCCAAGTATATCACAATTTTGATTTTTTTTTCAAAAACTTATTTTTCGTTCTTATCCTTACTGTCTTCTAATTCGCAATTGCAATTATCTGTTCATGATCGCTAATTACATGTCCAAATCACCCGGCTGTCAAACATCAAATCGTGGTTGCGAGAATCAAGCTCCACCTCAAATTTTGGTCAAGAATTTAATTTTTTTTTTATCATTGTAGCGCTTATTTCGAATGAATTTTTGTCCGTTACTCACATTCTATGGTAATCGCAATCGTGATCCATGAATTCGTAGATGTGAATTTGAGTAACTACCAAGCCATTAAGTGATTTGATTGCCAACCATTTTCAACTCTTCATAAATCTAATTCTAGTCATTTCTAGCCATTTAAACACCCCTTCAATGGCTATATAAACCCCTAAATAATGATTTTCATCACTTCATTCTACTCTAAAACCATTATCCTTCCAAAACTCTCTAAATTCTCAAATTCTCTCCATCTTCTGTAATGGCTCCTAAAAAGATTTCAATAGCAGAAAAGGGCAAAGATGTGGCTCAACCATTTGCACCCCCAGCACTTCATCTAATGAAGGGCATCACAAAGGAGGAGAAGGAGCACTTCAAAACCAACTCTTTAAAAATCATCCTTCCTAACAAAATCCCTTTTACATTTCTATTAGAGACTCTAAAAATCAATGCAAAAATTTATGCATTCCTATAAAACTTAGGATGGAATGAGTTCATCTTTCGAGATGAACCCGATTATGAAGAAGTCATTGGGGAATTCATGAGCACAATTCAACTGAGTCACAAAGCAGATTCTTGAGCGGGGTAATACGAGTTAGTTTTTTGGGCCTTTAGTGATCCATATTTCATTATCTTTGAATAACTTTCCTCCTTTTTCAGCCTTTAAGTCAGAAAAAACATTCCTTTCAATATCTCTGCTTTTGATGTCATATATTTTGAATTCTGGTAAAAAATTTCCATTGAAACCTAACACGACCTGAAAACCTCCGTAGCCAAATACATAAAAACCCTACATTTTTGGATATTCCATCATATCATCACCTTTTTCATAAATGCTAGAGGTGATGGTAATAAGAAAGTGTCTCAAAAGGACTTGCCTTTTTATTTTGCCTTGTCAAAAACAAACCTATTCAAGTCGATCGATATCTTGTGGATCAATTGATCCACATGAGTACCAAACTTAAAAGCTAATTCCTTTTGCCTTCACACATAATGCCATCTATCGCTTCGTAAGGGCATTTGATGAGGAAAATGAAAAATTCTTCACTAAGAAACTCCTCCTTTCTCATAACTTTCTTGACACCTACCTCATAAACTCCAAAGCCATACACCCGAACACATAAGCTTATACCCTGGATGCTTTTGGGGCTAAAAAAATGGAATCCTCTCATACCTCTACAAGGAAGAGGCTCATCATTAAAGAAGGAGCCCTACCAGTCCCCCCTTGTTGGCCCTAGTGTACCAAGAAAGGGGTTTGAATTGGAGGCAAATTTGAAGTTTTTATTTTAAAGGAAGCACACAAGAATGAAAGGAGAAGAATAAACATAAGAGTTTTATAGTGGTTCGAGTATTAACCAACCTTACATCCACTCTCCAATTCACCAATTAGGTATTTCACTCAATATATAGTGTTTTACAAGCTCACACTCAACTTAGTGTTTAGGCTCACACCAAACCTTACAAGTGTTTTCCAAGGCTCACATTCAACCTTGTGTTTTAGGCTCACATCAAATCTTACAAGTGTTTTCCAAGCCTAATACTTAACCTATTCAAGAGTTTTCTAAGGCTCACTCTCAAACCTACATAAGAGTTTTCTAAGGCTCACTCTCAAACCTATATAAAGTGTTTAAAGCTCACACCAAATTATGTACAAAGAAATAAAGAATTAAAGTTAAGAAATAACTTAGCAAGAGTTTTGGCACATATCAATGGTTCTTCTCTCTTGCATTTACATTAGTTTGGTGGAATATTTATAGCCCACATCCACTAAAGAGACATTACTTTAAAACTATAAACAAATCCTTAAAATGTGTTAGGCAGATTCAGCATTGTCAGGCTAAAGTTACAGTTGCTAATACCTTTTCGTGATCGTGAATTTCCAATTGCTGCTGAAAACACCATTTATGTCTAACAGCTAGTCCACTTAGTTGCTCCTCATTGGTCCATCAGAAAAATATAGTCGTTGTATTCTAACTGCTCACAAAAGTCGAGATCGTAATTCTTCCTTGCGCAGGGCGCGACTGATACGTGAATTCTTCTATTTGAAGGAGAGTTTTCATCTTTATGAATTGCGGTCGCTACCCACAATATTGCTTTCGCGAATTTTGTCCTCCAATGGATACCTGGAACACTTGGCATGCTATGATTGTGGACTTGGTTCCCTCATCAATCACTTTAAAAGTCGCGATCACGACTAAGGCATGACATAGACCACAAATTCATCTGTGATTCAACTAAGGCTCCTTCAACTAATTTGCGGCTGCGAATTCATCCGCGAATTCCTCTGACCTAGCTTTATTCATTCTTATAATAGTGTCGTGGTCACGATTTAGGGGATATTGACTGTGAATTTGGATGTTCTTCTAAAAGATGGAGATTTTGACTTCCATTGAAGATAACTCTTATAAACTATAAAAACAACACTTAAAATTAACATTAGAGCTTTCAATCTATATTGTCAAGATCAAAAGAGAATCTTGACTTAGGTTTGAATAACCTAGTCTAACAATCTCCCTCTATTTGATTTTGACAATTTAGATTGAATATGGAAAGGATAAAGAATCAATTATGTGTGCTCCTAAGAGAATGATTTTGAAGTCATTCAAATCTTAAGTATGAAATTGATCCCCCTTAATCCATACTACCCCTTTAGTTATTCTAATGAGACCATTGTCAATTTTATCTCTTTTTTTTTATGTTCCCTTTTGATATATTCAATCAATTATCTCTCCCCCTTTATCAAGATAAAAAAAGAGAGGAATAGGAAGGAATAAGAAAGAGAATGATGAGTATGAGAGGGAATGACCACAAACTTGTCAATTGTACAAACTCAAAGTAGAATAGCAAACATATGCAATTTTGCACAATTGATTACAATATGTCACATAAGAAGATAAATGGATGAAACATAAATGCAAATTAATTCAAACATTTAAAGATGCTTGAACACACAATCTAGGGCTAGAAATTTAAGAATTCTCAAATATGGCCCTCATAGAGTATATGATTTTTGATGATTGATTTGAACATTTGTAATGTAAAAAACATCAAATGGAAAATAAATTGATTCAACTCATCACACAATATGTTAGATAAGAAGATAAATGGATGAAACATAAATACAAATTAATTCAAACATTTAAAGATACTTGAACACACAATCTAAGGCTAGAAATTTAAGAATTCTTAAATATGGCCCTAGTAGAGTGTATGTTTTGATGATTGATTTGAACATTTGTAATGTAGAAAGCCTCAAATGTAAAATAAACTAATTCAACTCATCACACATTCAATCTATCAAATCAAATCAAGCATGTGAACACATAGATATATCAAGCGATAAAACTTTCCCTAAATGTATGCATATATATTAAGTTAAAAACATAAGGGATAAGAGATACATTACAAGTTTAGTATCAATGGCTTGAAACTTGAGGATAAGAGATACAACTTGAAACTTTTATCCCTTCTTCATTAGCAATCTCCATTCACCTTTAGATTTTTCATAATGAGAATTTGGTGAAGGAGTCCTCATCCTACAATATCAAATAATTTGCTTTGGTACCCAAATACACTTAGGTCCTTGGGGGTTAGTCTTGGAAAAGCCCTCCAATTTGAGGTGTGCCTTCATAATATGGCAAAATACATTGATATGTCCATATCTCATTCAATAATGATATTAGAGCTTAGACTTGTGAGTCTTTCTCCTATGCACAACCATAGTATAAGTAGGAGGACTTCCCATACTTTGGTTATGAGAGTGTATGCAAGTGCATGAGTGATTAAGAGTATAAGAGAACTTTTTGTGTTTGTGTGTAAGCATGCTTCTTATTGTATATATAAGCATGATTTGCACTTTGAGCCTTAGCTCTTGAGCTTTGGGGAGCCTTTCCTTTGCCCTTAAGGCATAGATGGTTTAATTCTTAGGGCACCTCTCTTCCCCATAACCTCAATACTTAAAGTTTGAGGTGTTGATGCTCTAATGAATGTAGTAGGTGAAGAAGTAGGTGAAGAGGCTTCATGGAAGCCTAGACCATGTCTAACTAAAAGAGGTCATTGAGATACAATAAATGTATCCAAAGCTTCCTTCCCCTCATGAAATTTAGAGATGGAATTTCAAAGTTTTATAACTTCATCCTTTAAAAAATCATTTTCCTTTCTTAAAGAGTTAAGAGAGGATGAAGACTTAAAAAAACTCTCTATAGACTTTTTAAGTTCTTCATTAGAAGTCCTCAATTCACTTATAAGATTGTTCAAGGATTTAAATTCATCCTCTAACATGGAATATTCTTTCTTGTAAGTTTTCATTTGTGACTTATATTTGTCACATTTCAAAGTAAGGGCTTCTAAAAGCTCATCATTTATATCATCAAATGCATCATAATTATCATAAGAGTGGGAGAAGTACTTACCTCTTTGGAGGAGTCCTCTTGAGCTATGAAGCAAAAGTTTGCTGCTTCATCTCAATCTTCATCTTCATCACTTGAATCATCATCCCAAGTAGTCTTAAAGGTTTTCTTATTTTTCTTATGATGATAGGAAGATGACTTTCTTTGGATTTTTTTTTCTCTTCCCTTTTTCATCAACTCTTTGATCCTTTTTGATATTTTGGCAAGCTCTTTTTTTTTCTTTATCACTTTCATTTCATTCACTTGAGATTAAATAATTTTCTCAAGCTTTAAAGGTCAGAGCTTTCTTCTCTTCTTTCTATCTTTGTCCTCTTAGCTTCTTCATCTCTTCATTTTTCTTGAGAGCCATCTCATGAGTTAGAAGCTTACCAATGAGTACATCGGTTGACACTTTCCCAATCTCTGGATTGGACTCTTGAATGTTGCATATTCTTGCACCAAATTTATTTAATGGAAGAGATTTGAAGATTTTAGTGTTTATCTCATAGTTGTTAAGAATCCTTTCAAACTTTTTCATGTTTGTGGTGAAAGATAGGAGTCTATTTGTCATTTTAGTGATGCTTTCATGGTCTTTCATCATGAAGAGCTCCCACTCTATCACATACATCTCTAACCTACTTGATTTCACAAGAGTTGTGCCCTTATGAAAGTTTTCTAGTGCTTTTCATATGGCATGTACAGTTTGGCAATGTTGGACCTTTTCAGTTTCTTCTTTTGACATGGAGCTTAGGAGAATAGCTATTGCCCTTTTGTTCTTCCCATTTGCCTTCCTTTGTGCTTCACTCCATTCTTCTCTTACAATTGCCAACTCTACTCCTTCAACCATCATTGTTGGAGGCTTCCACTCTTCAAGTATATAATTCTATAAGTTGATGAGATCGCTATCAAGATAAATCTCCATTTTATACTTCCAAAGAGCATAATCATTGCCATCAAAGTGGGGATTAAGATGAGAGTGGACTCCTTCTTATGTTATTAATATTTTCTCACACAATTAAGGCTTGAATTGAGAATTGGCTCTGATACCAATTGTTGGCCCTAGTACACTAAGAAGGGGGGGTTGAATTGATGGCAAATTTGAAGTTTTTATTTTAGAGGAAGCACACAAGAATGAAAGATTTAGAGAAAAGGCAAGAGAAGAATGAACATAAGAGTTTTATAGTGGTTCGGGTATTAACCAACCCTACATCCACTCCCCAATTCACCAATTGGATATTTCACTCAATCTCTAGTGTTTTATAAACTCACACTCAACTTAATGTTTAGGCTTATACCAAACCTTACAAGTTTTTTCCAAGGCTCACACCAAACCTTACAAGTGTATTCCCAAGGTTAACACTCAACCTATATAAGAGTTTTCTAAGGTTCACTCTCAAACCTATACAAGGTGTTTAAAGCTCACACCAAACTATGTACAAAGAAATAAAGAATTAAAGTTAAGAAATAACTTAGCAAGAGTTTTGACACATATCAATGGTTCTTTTCTCTTGCATTTACATCAGTTTGGTAGAGTATTTATAGCCCACATCCACCAAAGAGATATTACTCTAAAACTATAAACAAATCTCTAAGATGTGGAAAGCTGATTCAACATTCAATGCTTGTCAGGCTGAAGTCGCGGTCGCTACTACCTTTTCGCCGCCTCGAATTTCCAATTATGATTGAAAATACCATTTGTGTCTAACGGTTAGTCCACATGGCAACTCCTCATTGGTCCATTAGGAAAATATAGTTGTTGCATTCTAGCTACATGCAAAAGTCGCAATCGCAATTCATCCTAGTGTAGGAAGCGATTGAGATGCAAATTCTTTTATTTGAAGGAGAGTTTTCAACTTCATGAATCGCGGTCGCTGCCTACAATATTGCTCTTGTGATTTTGTTCTCCAACGGATACCTAGGACACTTGGCATGCTATAATTATGGACTGTGGATTTAGTTCTCTTTGCAATCACTTTGAAAGTCACAATCGCGACTGAGGCGTGACATAGACAATGAATTCGTCTATGATTTAACCAAGGCTCCTTCATCTGATTTGCAGTTGTGAATTCATCCACGAATTCCTCTAAACTAGCTTCATCCATTCTTATAATAGTGTCGCAATCGCAATTTACGGAATACCGACTACGAATTTGGATGTTCTTCTAAAAGATGGAGATTTTGACTTTCATTAAAGATAACTCTTATAAACTGTAAAAATAACACTTAAAATTGACATTAGAACTTTTAATCTATATTTTCAATATCAAAAGAGAGTTTTGACTTAGGTTTGAATAACCTAGTCTAATACCCTTTCTCAACCAAAACCCAATTCCAAACTGTCTCTTACCACCATTAATCATAAATTGGACAAGATGATGAGAATGGTGAAGAGGTAATTCCTATTTCTCTCACATCTTCATAGTGACATGGTAGATTTGTAAGAAAAGTTAGGTGTTCCTCCTTGCAATCTTTGGAATTTTACTGAATTTGAAGATACTCAAGAAGAAGAAGGCAATGAAGAAGTTGAGGATGAAGATGAAGATGAAGCTGAAGGTGAAAATAATGAAGAGGAAGAAGAAACTTCTAGAGATGATGATGACTCTCCAACATTCTAGAATAGGAATTCTTTATACTTTCTTTTTTGTTTTTAAATGAAAAACTTGTGATCCCATAGTTTGTTTATGATTGAATAAGAAATGTTTCTTTGCAATTCCTTGTCTTATGTGATTGATGGAATTTACTTTAATGATTGCATTCTTATTAATTTTGCTCTTTATGAACACTTATCTATTTGTTATGCATGTGTTCTTTTCCTTTATGTACCCTTTCTTTGATCTTCCAAAGGGGGAGAGATAGAAACAAGAAAGAATCTAAGTTTAAGGAGGAGAGAAAATAACTTTCAAATAATAACATAAATTGAGGGGGGCATCATACTTATCATATTTAGATTTTTTTTATTTTTTACAAATTTCACTTTGATTGATTGAATGTCATACTTAGGAAATTTCACACTTGATCTTTGTCTGGAAATCTCTAAGCATTCATTGAATCATTTACCATTCCAACTTTACAACTTCAAAACTCATGCATTTATTTTCACTTAGTATCAATCTAAGTTGTCAAAATAAAAAAGAGGGAGATTAATAGACTAGATTGATTTAACCAAATTCATGAACCTCTTTTGATCTTAATAATAGAGATTGATTAGTTCTAATGTCTTCACTAAGTGTTGTTTTGCATACTATAAGTGAGTTTTTATCATTGGAAGTTAGATGGAGTCCAAATCTCCAACCTTGTAAAGTTCACTCTAATTCGCAGTGAGTGTATTGAAAATCGCAACCGTGAATCAGTCACAAGGAAGGATGACGCTAGGCACGAGGAATTCGTGGAAAGCTTCACTATCGCAACACACCCAAAGTTGGCAAAGCCATCATCACAGATGAATTTACGGTGTGTGTCACGCCTTAGTCGCGACCGCGAATTTCATAGTGACAAAGGAGGGAACCAAAGCCACAACTATAGCTTGCCAAGTGTCCTAGGTGTCCATTGAAGATAAAAAATTATGAGGGCTAATGTTTGTTCGCAATTACAACTTATGTAGTTGAAGTTTGCTTTTCAAGTAGAGGAATTTGTGGTCTCAATCTTGCCCAAAGCAATGATACCTCGCGACTGCGACTTTTGAGAGTGGTTAGAACATAATGGCTATATTTTTCCTGGATGACCAATGGAAAGCTGACATGTGGACTAGCCATCAGACACAAACAGGATTTTCAGCCGAAATCGGAAATTCACGACCGTGAAAAGTATAGTACCATCTCTTTGGTGGGTATGGCTATAAATTCTCCACCAAATAAATGTAAATGCAAGAGAATTCATTAATTTGTAAGCAAACTCTTGCAAATTTGCTACTCATTCTTTCAATTCTTCTTTATGCTTTAAGTGGTCATTTGATGTGAGCATTAAACACTATTGTAAGAGGTTTTAGTGTGAGCCTTAAAAACACTTATAAAAGGTTTGAGTGTGAGCCTTTGAAAACACTTATGAGAGGTTTTAGTGTCAGCCTTAAAAACACTTGTGAGAGGTTTTTGTGTGAGCCTAGAAAACACAAGTTTAAAAGTTTGGTATGAGCTTGGAAACACCATTTGAATTGAGTGAAATACCCAATTGTAGAGAATTGGGGAGTGGATGTAGGGTTAGTTAACACCCAAATCACTATAAACACTTGTGTCAATTTCTCTCTTCTTCTATTCAACTTTTTGACCACCTTATTACACATTTTAATTTTTAATTAAACATCAATTCAACATCCTTTCTTGGTGCCCTAGGCCAACAATGCTTTTTGCATATTTCTTTATTGATTTATACTTGGAATTGCTTGCAAAATTTTGATAGTGAACTTCAATGTCATAAATTTTCTTATGAGTTTGATTATGTTAGTTTACCATAGAGTTTTCTAAGTTCAAGGGTTTGCAATTATGATTTGAAAAGTTTCCTTGTTATTTCTTTTCTTTGCTTGAGGACAAACAAAAATTTAAATTTGGTTGAGTTTGATAGGGATTCTTTTGGTGTGTATTTTTAGGTTAGGAATTAGAATTTTTTTTTTAGTTTTTATGGTGTTTTTATTCTTAAATAAGTTAATTTATGTCTCTTTTATGTTTGACAATAATCTTTTAAAAAAAGAGTTAAATTGCAGTTTTAAGCAATGTTGCATGTGTTATTGTGTGACCTATGTGTTAGACCATGTAGAGAGGCAAAGTTGACTAGTTACCATAGTAGAATCGCATAAGAAGTTAAGTGCTTAGGCAATTACATGACCCATGCATCAGGCCATGTAAAGCAGTAGATTCAAATTTTAAAAAACAATTGCAATATGCTTTTGAGGATAACAAAGTCTTAATTTGGATAGAGATTCTTGGGAGGAAAAAAGATGATTTTTGAGAGAAAAAAGTGGATCCAACCTCTACATCGAATAAAAAGAAGATTTTGTGAAGATTGGAGGATATTCTTTTAAGGTTTTCATTATTTTTGTTAGGAAGACTTTTTTTGAATATTCTTCTACTTAATTCAATGGATTTTTGCTTCTTTATTTCTTTTCCTTCTTTTAGGATGAACTAATTGTTAAATTCTAAGAATTAGGTTGAAAGCCCAATATTTATTTCTTGAATCTATGAAGTGATTTTGTTTCAATTGTGTTGGATGTCTTGAGTTAATATGTTTGAGCTTAATTGATCATGTGTTTATGAACAACCGCATATGTGTAATGTTTAAGATTCTAGATGATGGAATGAGGGTGAAAGTCTATGGTTAGTCCTAACATACGAGAGTAGGCTTAATTTCTAGATATATTCAAGGATTATTCATGGAGCTTAATGCATTGTTATTGAATTTTATGGCCACAAGAGTAGGCACAATTTTAGTAATAATAGACTCAATTTTGTTCGAGAGAGATTATTGGGTAAGTTAGGAAAATTTATCTTCAAGCACAACCTAATATCAATTGAAATAATTCTCTTGATATATTTATGAAATGGTACTATGGTGTACCCAAGTTCCCTATAAATCATTATCATATAGAGTTTCTTTTTATTTAATTTTAGTTTTATTTAATATTTTTGCAATTTCAGTTTTTATTTATTATCCTTTCATTATTTTGTCGCTAGATATAAGAAAATTAGTTTTTTTGGTACTTATGAAATAATCCTTATAGGAATGATCTTTATTTCATTGTATTACTTAAGTAATTTATGCACTTACAAGGGTTACATATGCAACAAACCTATATAGGGATCACTGCACCATGACCTAACATCAACGTAAAAGGACTTACTCTAGTAAAGCTCTACTTTGATGTTTTGTAAGCCCATAACATTTATGACAAGATGTTATGCCAATCGTTTAGGTTCTCTTCCAACATATTCTTTAAGATCCTAATGAGAATCTTATTCGATGTCTTTGCCTGTTCCTTAGCTTAAGCATAGAATGGGTTTGATTTAATCAATTTGATGCCATAGTCCTCAATAAAGTCCCTCACTTCTTCTCCTGTAAACATGATTCCATGATTTGTTGTGATGGACTCTGAAATCCCGAACCTGTGTGAATGAGGTTCTTCTTAATGAATTTAATCATGTCCTTATGTTCCATTTTCTTTAAAGGAACTGCCTCCATCCATTTGATGAAATAGTTAGTAGCTATATAATGATGTTATGACCCTTTTTATGATGTCGGGTAGATCTTTCTAATTAAATCTATGGGCCATCCTTTGAAAGGCCATAGTTTCACGATGGAATGTAGCTCTACAACTAGAACCCTTTAAACACTCTCGTATCTTTGACACTATTGGCATCCTTTAGAGTAGTTGATGCAGTCTTTTAGGAATAATGGCCAATAATAGTCATGTCTCCTTAGTAGTCACCTCATTTTGATTCCTACTTGGGGAGCTCCATAAACTCTTTCATGAACTTGCTTCATCACCTTCATCGCTTCGAAGAACCCCAAACACTTTAGCAACAAATCATGAAAGCCCTTCTAATAAAGCTCTCCTTCTATAAGAATGAAGTTTAAGGCTTGGACCTTAACTTGATATGACATTTTGGTAATTGAGCAATCCAAGTACTATTTGAGCTTTGTTCTCTAACGTTAATGCCTCTTTCTATAATGGTATGGTGATTTCTTTTCTCTATAACAATAAACTTATGGATTAGCTCATTGCTCATCCTTATCCTTTAAGCTATTTAAACTAACTTATCATCTTCTTAATTAGCCTCTCTAGGGATATGCAAGAATGAGATGTCATTAAGGGAATCAATAATTTGAATACAACAGTATAATAAAGAGCTAGTAAAATATTGTTATGCTTATACTCCCCTGTTAACTTGTTGAGGAACAACTTTGGGTCCCTAATCACCATTACATCTTTAGCTCCTGATTCCCGTAGGATCTCTAAGCCAATCTCTAAGGCTACATATTCGACCTAATTTTTAGTACATTCAAACACCAAATTCGATGATAAGGTTGTTTTGGCTTTTGTTGGAGATGTGATCACCACTTCAGCTCTTGTTGATTTCACTATGTTGGATCTATCAAACTTGAGGATCAAATGCTACCTCTCTACCCTATACACCCATAGATCTAGTTCTTTCTAAACTCTTATCTCTAAGGAATAGTGATCTACTAGAAAATCTATTAGTGTCTATCCTTTCACCAATTTTTGAAGACAGTAAATTAGCATAAACTCAATTAAATAAAGCTAAAGACCACTTACCAATCCTCCTGTGATCAAGGTCTATTTAACATGTACTTAATCAAATTAATTTGAGAAATCACATACACTCTTGATTTGATTAAATAATGCCTTAACTTTGTGCAAGCAAAATAGAAAGCCAAACATAGCTTCTTAAGTTGAGAATATTTTACCTCTGTAGGTGTTAACACCTACTCAAGTAGTACATAGCTTTCTCATGTCCTGTTGAATTACTTTGTGCCAACAGACACCCAATGGACTTATTAACAACTAAAAGGTACAACTTGAGTGGGATTCCTTCTCGTAGGGGCATTAATATAGGAGGCTTGGTCAGATACTCCTTAATTTTATCGAAATCCTCTCAGTGATATTGCTTCCATTTGTACTCCCTAACATGATTAAGGTTCAATAAGCTTGAAAACACCTTAGTTCTCCTTGCTAAGTTAGAAATAAATCTCTTCAAGTAGTTTACCTACTAAAGGAGTCTTTGGAGCTCCTTTTTATTTTGATGTGGCTTGCCTTAAATTACTACTTTTGCCTTATTCTTGTCTACTTTAATGTCTCTTTGGTGCATTAAGAAACCTAGAAAGTTTCTAACTTATACCCCCAAGGCATAATTCAATGGATTTAGCTTGAGTTTATGCTCCCTCATTCTTTGAAAACTTTTCCTTAAATGCTCCATATGGTCAACAACTTTTCTTGATTCACTATGATGTCATCAATGTAAATCTCTATATGGTGCCCTATCATATCATGAAAAATGGCGTTCATAGCCTTTTGGTATGTTGCTCTATTGTTTTTCAAGATAAAGGGTATGACTAGCCATATGAAGGTCCTAATAGCACCGAGGCACCGAAAAGTTATCTTTGAAATATCTTCCTTATCAATGAGGATATGATTATAACTGAAAAAACCATTCATGAAGGACAATAATTCATTCTTTACATTTGTATCTGCCTGCATGTTATCCATTAGAATGACATACATATCCTTAGGACTTGCATTATTTAGATCCCTGAAATCCACATAAAATGAAGCTTTTCATTCTTCTTAACCATAAAAACTACATTAGAGAGCCATTGACGATACCTTATAAGTCTTTTGAAGCTTGCTTCAATAACTTCTCGATCTTCTTTTTCACTTTGAGCTCTATTTCCTTAGACATCCTCCATTATGGTCGTTGGTAAGGATGAAAGTCTGGTTTGATTAGAAGATGGTGCTCCATAAGGTTCCAACTTAGCCTTATCATCGTCTTATGGCTCTAACAAAGTAATTTTTAAACTCTTTTAAAACTTTAACAATTAACCTCTTCAACTCTATAGGTAGTAACAAGTTAATGTAAGTGATCCTCGGCTCCTCAAGTGTGCTAAGATTAACCTCCTCCTTTGGATCATACACCTTTGGCTTGAAATCCTCAAACTTCAAATATGCTTGCTCTAAATCCAATATGTGTAACTCTTTTGCATCCTCATATGGGTCTTGCTTAAAGAACACCTCAACACCATGTGCGTCTTGAAATGCTTCGAGCTTTAACCTATCAAAGGTTTGTTGTGTTAGTTATGTCTCTTGGACCAATTCTTATAATGGATATTTTCTTATTGTCATGGTTGTATTTTTATTAAATTTCACTTTTATATTTTATTTATGGCTAAATTATAAATTTCATGATAATTAATTTTACCTAACGTCATCAAGTATATGACTTCTAGTAAAAAAAATTCTATTCTAAATTGTCCTTAGTTGATCATTATTATTGGGATAATAATGAATGAAGGCTATTATGTGTTTTAATTGATGATAAAGTTTTACTAGTAATGGATATGTGATATTAAGTCAAACACAGAGATACATGTTTAAAAAATATTGTATTGACCCACTATAAGAACACTATATAAATTAATAGTCATAAGTGATTCTCATGCAATAGTATTGACTTTATCCTTTGATTTGGAAATCACTATAGATTCCAATAAGAGGAACTTCATGTTTTGACATGGTCTAACATTATTTTTACCCGGATGATTATACAAACTGATATTGGAGATAGAGTAAATCATATAGAGGAATATGAGTGATTGAGAAGGAATTTATCCCTTATGTATTTATGAGAAGTATATCTTCAGGCCCCTTAATAAGTTAGACTAAAAACATTGCATGGTCATACGAAGATGAATGGATAAAGGTTATCTATGTTATTTTATATTAGTCTGCTTGAAGATTGAGAAATAATTGAATTATATAAAGAAGGCATGATTCATGCCTTATGTTCAATTGAGATATAACGTGACAAAAGGATTATAATAATATTTGTAAAATATGTTAGGTTGGATCATTGACCTTCACATAATTTGAATAGTTAAAATGTCTTGCTAGAGGCTACTTATGACTTATGGACCATAAATAGGTTTTGGGCTATTGCCAATATTATGTGAACCTACAGGTAGAATTGGCCTAAAATGAAATAATATTTTCTTCTCTCTCTCTCTCTCTCTCTCTCTCTCTCTCTATATATATATATATATATATATATATACACACTATCTTAATATTTAGATATCCTTTTCATTTTAAAAGTCAAAACAAAATAGGATATTATCTCATTTGTATCTTTAAGATATAGAGTTGAAATAAATATCTTAATAGTTAAGATATATATGTATGTTTAGCTTTTTCTAAATAAGTGAGAAAGTTCACATTACTTTTTCAGAAAATTGTTTTAAAGAGAGAGAAAAAAAAACCTTAGTGCTAGCATACTACCTGTTTTGGAGATAGTCTATTTGTATGGATACCTATAAAGGACGTTCACTCTTTAATATATTCTCTAAATCCGACTCCAAGCTTAAGGTAGGGTGTTACTAGTATAAACCCTCTTTTTGCCTTCCAACAATCACGCACGATTGTTATTCAAATTAGTAGGTTTCATATCTTTTCTTTTTAATTTAATTAAATTACATGGATCCTTGATGGGTTTTGTGTAGAAAATTTTTTATTTTTTCGTTGTATGTTTGTTCTACAAAACCTAACATGTTGCACGTACAATTTATAACTTATGGTTGCAGCTATCACCAATTCTTCTTGGGTATAGTTATTCATCGTCGATCTTTTTAATGATAGGACATGACATCAACTTGTGTAACATAATGGCGGTAGGCTTTAAAAGGGCTTTTGCTCGATTCTCTGTTTCATTTCTTAACATGTACACTCGTCTAGGATCACCATTCTTCTTCCTAGCCACAAATTGTATTGGGCCAAAATCCACCTCATAGTATCTTGTTTCCACTGCATCAAAGCACATGGAAAAAGGTTTTCTACCTACCCAAACTACCTTCATATCATATCCCTTCCAAAATAATAAGAATTGATGGAGAGAAAATGGCACACACACTAGTTGGCATGGATCTTATCTCTCTCTAACAAACATTGTAGTTAGTTGATGAATTAACTAAAAAAAATGCAGACACAAAGGTCTTAGTCCCGATGGTGATCTCTAAAGGTAGGGCTCCAAGGGTCTTAAAGACCTCCCCATTGAAAGCTAAAACAAATACCTCTGTTGTTATCAAATCTTCCTCCGTCTTTTCTATTACAACTAACATCTTGTAGGGTAACACATTTATAATAGAACCGTTGTCCACTATTACTCATAAAATTTGCCTCCTATTTAAATGCACTTTTACATATAGAGGCCTGAGGTGCTTCGTCATCTCTATTGATGGCTTCTTAAAGATCACTCTCTTTGGCTTGTTAAAGTTGGTGGTCTAATTGACACGCCACTGTCATAATCTTCCTCTTCCAAGGTTGAGTCCTACCCCCAGTGTTAGGGATCCCTTTTACCTCTATGACATCATCCTCCACATCTTTAGATTGTCCGTGGTAATGTAAGAATAGTGACTGTACAACCAAAAAGTATAGGAACATTTCAAACCATAAAGGTACCCTTCGTCAAAAGATCTTCATCTGAACTATCAACCAAGCTAGACACGAAATTTGCATCTCCTACAGATTCCTCTCGAACTTGGATCTCTTTATCTTTGGTTGGGTTTGTTGCTCCTGCCTTCTATGCTACTTAGCCATTTGCCTTAAAAGCCTCTTTTTTTATGTTCTAGTGAGTGGCATAGGGAACTTCGTATGCTCTACCTCTACCATTGCTAGCTAGGTTGAATTGAAGGTGGGATCATAAATGTAGGTTATTTTTCTCTCAAACCTAGGTGAAGGATGAGGTTCCATCTTTAAGAGCACTAAGGGTTTATAGTTCTTCTTCATTGCTTGGTTATAAAATGAAGCTCTCTTTAGGATCTAAATTTGGAGAGAGCCCACAATTGGCTCTCTCTCTTCAATTTTTGAAATTCAACAATGCCTTCAAATTAAATATGGTCGAATTGACATTTGCCATAAGCAAGAAGGGATCTTCATTTACCAAAATGGTATATTTCTTCTCAGGCAACTTCAAAACTCCCTTGTTTATCTTATCTTGTACAACATTCTTGAAGGCCCAATAAGTATTAGTAGAATGGTTGTAAGAATTATGGTACTTATAGTATTCCCTTCTTTTAAGCTCTTCCTTTGTGGGTAACCTGGGGTTAGGTGACAATTTGATTAAGTTCTTTTTCAAAAGAAAATCAAAGATTTCTTTCATCTTAGACACGCCAAAAATGTACTAAGAACTTGCACTTGTGGATCATGCTTTCCTCCAAACATCCAAAACCTTTTTGATAAGGGAGAGACAACCACAAGTCCCTATGCAAAAGAGATTTGCAACTCTTACCTTTAGATTATTGATCTCGTGGTGGTAACTCCCCATGACAGTTCTTCTCTTTTAATTCTCCTTTTTGAGTAATTCCTCATGCTCCATGACCTTTACTACGAGTTTATAAAAATCACAAAACTCCCCCCTGAAACTTCTTTCATAGCTTCATGTCAAAGCCCTTTTTATGCTTCATAAATTTTGTTTTTAGTAAATAAATTTTTCATATGTTCCTTATATTCTTAAACCTGGCAATAAATAGATTTGCAATTTTCCTATCTCTTTATGTTACCTTAGAGAGCTCTACATTTCAAACTTCAGGTTCGACCCTAAAGAATTAGGCATGGAACTACCTTTCCATCTCTTGCTATGTTTGAATGAAGTGCTTGGGCAAAGCAGCATATTAAATGAATGGTGCTCCTATCAAAGAGTTAGAAAATAGTCTTAACTTGAAATTTTAAAAGTTATCATAATTTTCCAGTTCACCATATTGAATGGTAAACCTTTCCATATGCTCCATGGTAGATTGCCTATCTTCTCCAAAGAACAAAGTGAAGTCAGGGATCTGATAACCACTAAGATATAGATTCTCCCCATCAATAGCATTTGAATATGGCTTATGGCAGTTTAGACGACCAAGTTTTTTAAGGCTAGGTCCATAGAGCTCCTACACTGCATTTCTCATAGCCTCTATGTCAACTTAAGGTACAAGTAAGATTGGTTAAATTATTAGTTAATTCTCCCTTAAGGATTGCCCCCTAGTTTTTACCTTGATAACCCTCTACATTATCATACAAGTGAGGTAGATTATTAGTATTGGTAATAATGAATACTTAATAGGGGCATCATTGGTCTACCATGGGGAAAACCACTATGTAAACCGCTTTGATTTTTGTTAACATCCTCTTTCTTGCAGGGTGGCAAATACCTTTCTTTCACTTAGGCAGCTTAAGGTTGGTGAGAGGTAATATCTTCACCACAGATCCTCGAAGATTGCCTCCTAACTCCTCATGGGTTTGCCTCTCCTCCCTAAGAGTAGAGTTATAAGTCACACTCTTAGGACTTCTCTGAGCCAAGCTAGATGTCATCATCTCAACTAGGTTGGCCATTATAGAGCCAACTCCCTACAACAACTTTTTTTTCTCTTCTATAACCTTCCTTTAGCTCTCTATGAAGGATTTTTTTTTTGCCTCTTCTAGCATAAGCTTAAAAGTTATGTTAAACTAGGTTGGTCAAACCTAAGTCAAAGCTCTTTTTTTTTTATCTTGACAATGTAGATTGAAAGGTTCTAATATCATTTTTAAGTGTTGTCTATGCAAAAATTAAGTTAGAAACATATTAAAAGTTGAAAGGAAGTGATTGAAAGCAAAATGTTCAAAGTGTCAAAACTGTCTCCTAGGTCAATACTAGGATTTAAGGATCGTAATTACAATCTCAAGAAAAATTATGAACAAAAGCTCCAGTCTGTTTGCAATGCCTATCGCGGCCTGAGTTGCGATCGCTATCTTCAAATGAATAAAGATGGACCCTATTTGACCAACCAAGCCATACGTCAAGATAACTGTTTAAGGTTCAAAATTTATAGGAACAACATCTTAGTAGTGGCCGCAATCTACCAAAGCTTAGATCATCAAAACTCCAATTGGATTCATAATGGAAGCAGTGACCAAAGTTCCAAAATTGTGACAACAAATTTTGACAACTATTAGAGGGTTCCAACTGTTAGTTCTTTAAAGAACTAATGCCAAACTAGTAAGTGTCACTAACTATTAGACACATTTGAAGATTTAGCCCACGATTAAGCAAAATCCAGAGCGAATTATGGATTGTGATCGCGATCTCAGTCTAACAAACATTAAATGTAGGATTTTTGCCATCATCTTTGAAGATTTAGAGATAGTTTCACTTATAACAACTATTTGGTAGTTGGAACTTATAAATACTCTATCAAATGATTTTGAATGCAAGATGATAACATTTAATTATGACCAAACTCTTGCAATTTGATTTCTCAACACCTTAACTCATTTATTCTTTGTCCTTTGGGTTATTGAAGGTTAAGTGTTAATCTTAAACACTTGGATTGGGTATAAAGTGAGTTGAATTAAGAAACTCTTATTAGATTTAAGTATAAGCCTCAAAAAAATACTTGTAAAGGTTGTATGTAAGCCTTGGTAAAACACATTGTTGTAAGCTAGGTGTAAATTGTAAAATACCTTAATGAATGAGTGAAATACCAAATTAGAAACTTGGGGAGTAGATGTAGGGTTGATTAATACCAGAGCTACTATAAATTTACTTATGTTTATTCATCTCCTACATTTTCTATAAACTTTAAATCACTTAAATTCCCTCTAAAATTTAAATTTTCACCAATTCAACTCCTTTCTTAGTGCAAAAGGGCCAACAAGCTATTTCATATTATACCTTGTATTCGTCCAATAATTCTCTCACATCATTTTCATTAATAAATTGGGGTATATCCATACCTTGATCTTCAAGTACAGGAACTATTGAGGTGATTTACACCTCTTAGTGTTGTGAGCCTTGAAGCTCTATACTTCTCTCGATTTGCTCCATGAGTTGGGGAACAAGTCCCTCATGCCCTGCTTTTTCAATAATGGCTTTGGCATCCTAAGACACCATAACATCTTTTATCCCATTAGGCATGCCAAAAATGATGTTAATCGCAAAAAATTTTCTTTGCAAATCAGGCGTGTCATGTGTGTAAGGTACATAAACCATTAATCGGAGTGTACTTTTCTAACTTCTAGATCAAAATAGGCTATGGATCCCTAAGCTACCTTACCACAATTTGCTTTGATTCATTTTGGACCAAAGACTTGAATGCAAATTGATAATTAATTACAATGACGAAATTCAAAGAAAAAACACTTGAAAATAGAAAATAACTTGATTTTGATTACCTGACATGCTTACAATGATAACAAGTATTTACTGAATAGCTTTGAGAATGAAAAAGGTGAACAAATTGATTGCAAAAAGAAATTGAGCAAAATGCTATTAAGAATTTGATTGACAAAATTTTTACAGAGTTAATTGGCTTCAACATTTGATTGATTGTTATATTGTAGAGAATTGGTTGTTTGTAGGAATGAGCCTGTGCCTTCTATTGAGTGGCTTCTCTTTAATAGAGCTTTAAGGAGTAACCTACATGTAAACATGATTACATAGTCTTCACTTCCTGCTTGGTGCTCCATGTTCTCCACCTCTTCCTATATTTTTGCCACTTTCACTTAACTATTTTTCATGTTGCCCTATAACTATAAATTACCTATTTAGTTTTATCCTCACTCCCATATAATAATTGTATTTAATTTTCATTAAATAAAAATTATTTAATAAAATAAATTAAATTAAATAATTTATTCAATGGACTAGACCAAAATTATTGGGTTGGACTAAAAATATTTTGGGTACATATACTTTTGCTATACTAGGCTAAATGATAAAAGCACCATTTTTTCTAATTCTCATGGACCATAAATAAGGGAATAAAATGTTGGAAGCAAAGCTTCTAAAAGGCTTGAATGCTTTATTTATGCATTCTAGTCATTTACATCCTTTTATTTTAATTTTCTTCCTAAAAGTCTCTAACTCCATTTTCCATCATTCGTCATGCCTAAAAATGGTGTTTAAAGTGCATTGAAGACAAGGAGAAAAAGGTGGAAGGTTGAAAGTAGCATTTTTAGTGGGCTTTTTCTAAAACACTTCATTTGGACATTTTAGTCTTTTTACACTCTTTCTCTTTATGTTCTGCATAAACATGATTTCTACTATATTTGTCCTTAGTTTTTAGTAGTCCAAAACACAAATAAACTCTCTTAAAACCTCTCTTCGATCCTGGCTACCAAATCAAGTTAAGAGAATTAAGTTTGCTCATCCATTTTTTTATATCTTTTTAAGCAAGTTGATGACTTTCTCCTTTCTATTTCAAGTAAGTTATAATATGATATATTTCTTGTATATTTGTTTTATATTTGAATGTGTTTTATGGTGTTTTAAGCTTGGTAATGATGGAAGAGATAAAGTTTGGTGGTAGTATGGCATGAAAAGTGATGTTGTCTTCAAAAGGAGCTTTAGATGTACTTGAAGTTTGTGGGTTATTTCTTTTGGTTCTTGATGATTGATGGTTATTAAATGATAACTAGTGTTTAATATTCATATTTGAGAAGGAAATTAAGCTTAATTAGTGTTCTACACCTTAGTTGAACTAAAGACAATATTGATTTAGTATACAATTAGAATTTTGAAGGGAGTTGATATATTTTGATTATAAGATCCCTTGATCATTATTTACTTCTTAAATGTTAATTTGCATTTTAAAATTCTTATTTATGATGGAAATTAAGGCTTGAAAGATGTCTAACACCTTAGTTGTATTGAGTTAGAAATTGATGTCTTAATAAGCTGATGATTATTCCTTATATAATTGAGTTTAATTGCAAGGACAATTAATGTAGCTTAAGTTCCTTTATATTATTTGAGCTCTTAAATATTGTATAGCATTATAAACTTATGGTTTAGAGTTGTATTCAAGTCTTAAAGGATGTCTTACATCCTAGTTGAGATGGAGAAACTATTGATATCTAAATGGATTTATGGATGTCTTTATGTAAATTAATTATGTTTATAAAGAGAATTGATGTTAAATTGAGTTACTTTATGATATTTAACACTTTAAACCTTATAGTTAAATTCATATATGAATGGAGAAGATTTTCTTCATTTAGTTGGGGTAGGATTATACATGAATGTCTTAATGTTTATGATAAGGAATGAGTCGTAAAGTCTTATGGATAGTTTATGATAAGGAATGAGTCATAGAGTCTTATGGATAGTTTATGATAAGGAATGAGTATACTGATGAATTTAGAAGTATCAATTGATGATTATAAAATGAATTGAGGACTATAATTATGGATTGCTATATGATTTAATGGTGATGTTAATATTGATACTATGAATGAGATAAAACAAAAATAATGTCAATGAACTAAGTATGAAGGATGATAGGTAATATATAAGTTAGAGATAATGGAAGTTATGTTTGTATGCTTGATTGATGTTTAGGACTTCAATGTCCTCCTAAGAGCTTTTAGCCAATTATACTATATGTTATGTTTATGTTATATGTTTTATGGATGAGTTTGAGTAACTCTCCATATTTTAGATGTTACAGTAATGAATGTCTATGTTTAGGTATATGTGTAGGTGAGATAATTAAGAGCAAGTAAAGATAAAATTAAGAGTAAACAAGGCTAAACAAAGAGATAGAGAAAGAGTAAAGACAAAATAAGGAAGAGCTATGGTTAGCAATGAAAAATGAGGGATTTTATGATGGCTTTTAATGTTCATTGCATACATGCATCATAAATTTATATATTGGCCATAGTAGGCCAAATTATATTGATATAAAAGTCATATGCATTTATATGAATGAAATGAAATGAAATACTATGTTTAATTGCCATGTGATGTAAGCATAATTTAGGAAAGAAATGAGAATCCAAAGAGTCATAGCCAGCTATACAAGGATTATAACCTATGTGAAATTAATGTAATGATATGTATGCATGACACGGTTAGGAGGAAACTCCCCGTATAAGAGATAAGTAAAATATACGATTGGTAAGGCCCCTTGTATGAGATAAATAAATGATATAGTTGGTGAGGCAACTCCCTGTGCAGCACATATCTAAAGAGGTAACTACCTTGTACGAGAAACATAAATAAACCAATTAGGGATTTTCATAGACTTAACTATCCATATATGTAATGATTTGTCATGTAAATGTATATGTAAATGATGTACAATGCAGTTAGAAATACATTTATTTAAAGGCATGTGAGCATGCATATAGACAACATAAATTCCTTACTAAGTTTTTCACAAAGAGCTCCCCCCTCCCAACACACACACACACAAATTATTTTATAGGTTAAGAATAGGACATATGCCATGGACATGTGCTTGAGGTTAAAGGTTAGAGATAAATTTTTAAGTTATATATCACATATAGTTAAGGCACTGCATTATTTCTTTGTAGTTGTATACGTTAATAATGTATATATATAATTGAAAGAGTTACAAATGTATTAAGAAAATGTTAAGTTATATTATGTATTTTTAGTAATCTCCACAAAGTCTAAGTTAAAAATAATGTGATTTGCATATGTCTAAGGTTAATATAATATAGAATGAGTATGATGCGTGATTAAGAAAAATGATGTTAAGGCATACTAGAATTTGTGATCCATGTAAGATAAATGTTGAATACTTATAATAATTAAAAAAAAAAAAGAATATAGCTAGAATGATCTTAAGTGGACTCTTGATTCCAGAATTATCGTAATAAGATAGTTTTATGTTTAATAATATGTATATAATGAAAAGTAAGGAAAGAAAAGAATAAAAGGAAAGAGTCGACGACTTTAGACTCCCCAATCGTGACATGATAAGAAATGAATTGAATGGTTATAAGCATAATATAAAAAGTGTTTTTGTGAAATATCTAGGTCAAGCTTAGCTTAAATCCTTATCGTCAATCTGTATTATTGTAAGAATCTAAAGTGGGACAAATGAAAGCTAGTAAGGTTTATGGTCCAGCAACTATAAATTTAAGATTTAAGGTATTAAAGAATTTAGAAATGAGTTTTAACCACGAGTAATTAGGCTTGCTACGGGTTTTGAAAGTTTTAAATCTTCTCATTCCCTATTGTCAGCATGATTCAGAATCCGAGTTGTGTTGTCTTTCATTATAAGTAATTCATTTCAAAATTTTTATATTCCTTTATTATCTTTTTTTATGTATTTTTGTTTTGAATTATAAAGTTTTAGCTATGCTTCTTGTTTTTAAATCAATTATTTTAAAATAAACTTTAGTTAAAACTTTGACAAACAACAATAGAAATAATATATATATATATATATAAATATATATATATATTCTTCTTGTTTTTTAAAAAATATATTTTAAAAAAAATAAATTTATAAATATCACAAACAAAAATAAAAATAATATATATATATATATATATATATATATATATATATATATATATATATATATATATAACACAAAATAGAAAATGAATCATAAAGGTGAAGATATATAAAAAACAAAAAATAAGA